>OMKY01052706.1:0-14248 GCA_900302395.1 Bregmaceros cantori | reverse complement strand
AGAAATAACTTTTAAAAAGTAATAAATACATTGGTTTGGTGACAATTCATGGACGTGTTAAACTGGAAAAATTCAGGCCTTATTTTTTCATGAGTGGTCTTGCAGTTTGGTACCTTTATGGGATATCTTGACCTGGTCCGGCATCTTTTCATAGACGGCTAATTCCTAAAGAGCAGAACAAGGATGAAAACATTTGTGTTTCTTAAAATATTTGTTATGTGTTATTGTATGCACTTCAAATTGTCAATATTGTGTGATACCTAATAAGCCAAACAATTCCATAAAATAAAATGAAACCCTACAGAAAATATACATTGATTTTTTTTTTCTATTGAATATCACACCAAAGCCCAGGGCAGGGAAGCGGTTACTTTTGGAATGCGGTTACTTTTAAGAAAAAACTTGAATCTAATATATTCTAACAAATGATTGGCTATTTCACACAATTTAAGTCATAATTACAGTTTGAAACCACCTCAAAATTAAAATCAGGAACACATGAAGTAATTTGATTAAACGTTTTCAAAAGCAAACTCTTATTACATAACTTTTGAATTACTTAAAATCGTCAATGAAATCACAGCAGGTAATTGAAAGTGGGTTTCTTTGCATTTAATGCGTTTAATTCTGGTAATATAGACTCCATTATGACTTTTAAAGTTCGAGTTTATATTTCATAAAATGCATTCAATTCAAGCTCAACAGTAGCCTAGCAAGCCAGAACACTCAGTTCGTTCCCGCATCGCACGCATCTCACCAATAATGCATGTGCGATGCAGGAACGATCCGAGTGTTCGTGAGCATATTGTTCTGGCTTGCCAGCAGCAGTGCTCACGAAAGGTATCGAAAGGAACGACTAAAATCTTTTTAAAAGGGATTTACAGTCAAATAATAATAATAATAATAATAATAATAATAATAAGAGTGCAATAATAATAAATAAAATTAACATAAGCAGCGACAAAGAGGAAGAAACGGAAAACATATTAAATATAAAATTAAAATAATCACAGATCTATCCTAGCCTGGCAAGCCAGACCCAATGCATCGTCCACGAATTGCACATCGCTAGACGCTGAATTCAGCGTCTAGCGATGTGCAATTCATGAACGATGTATTGGGTCTGGCTTGCCAGGCTACATCTATCCGCGTGTACGACAGCGCCCCCTGAAGGGGAACAGTGGTCTGAACCAAAACGACCGAGTCGTCAGTTTGAATGAAAACTAAAAAAAAAGACAGAACTTGAGCGTCTTTGCATCGCTCACCATAATCATCCTGGAGATGTCTTGGCAGTCATCCTTCGTAGCGGCGCGGATTTTAAACTTCATGTTTGTTTTTTTATTCAAACGGTTCACAAAAGGTTTGCACATTGACAGCGTTGAACAGCGCGCTGCTCACCGACCAGACTAGTGTGGCTCCTGCGCGACAGTGCCGCCTGCCGGTCAGGCGGGGGAACAGTTCACGGGTCACTGCATGCCTGAGGTTAATATGTGACAGAATTGCAGTTGCATTGCTGTCTGGATTATAAAATCTGATACTCGCTTAACTGCTTACAGATAATGGCTTCTAATGAATGTCATTCACAATGGAAGAATTTACTTGTAAACATCAAAGAAAGTGCAAGTCCAATTAAAAAAATATATATTTAAAAGGTATACACTGCAATATATGAAAGAAATGTTTTCAACACCACAAACTACCCGAATTACATACTGCATACTTCTTCAAATATTCACGAACAAAATTTGAAGGGGTGAGACACCATAAGCCATGACTTAAACCCCCTGATTTTGATGATGATTTTCAAAGTACAAAAACAGCTACACATTTTCAATGAAAGACTATTTTAAAAGAAAATGTTTAAAACGTGTCCCTTAGATGCCACAATAATGTGTTGATTTCAGAATACTTCAATGTGTTCCAGATGTCTTTCAGACCTCCCTCTCTCCGGCTACTTCTTCTAGCTCCTCCAGTGGGGTCCCAAGCCATTCCCAGGCCAGTCAGAAGTCTCTCCAGCGTGTCCTGGGTCTTCCCAGGGCCGTCTGCTGGTGGGACTTGTCTGGGGGCTACCCTAACATCTAGTGCTACTGTCACTAAAAACCCGCTCCCGTTGGTTTGATGGTAAGAATCCAAATAATAGAAGACCAAACATCTTAGAAAATCAGATTTATTTAAGAGTTAAAAAAGGTAAGCAAAAACAAGATTATCAGTTGAACCATTACAAACGTCCCATCTTCTTAATGGAACATGACTGTATTTACAATTTGTTAAATTGCATTGTCTGTCCATTGGAGCGCAGACCATGTGCCTCAGAGTGACCGCTGCTTTAGGCAGCACAGGTTCAGGTTTTTGACAGCTCGCAGCGCGCGTGAGGAGACGAGTGCGACGAGAGGACGCCGCGATTTAAACCTCCAGGATCGGCGATTCGCACGTCTCAACTTCCTGAAACTGCAGAGTAAAAAAAAAGTCCTTCGCCAGCAGTTCCACGTGTGCACACAGATAGTCACAGAATAACAAACTGTTCACAATGAAAGAAACATTTTTTTTTTACCTTTGTCTACGTAAAGGCACAAAACAAATGCAGCACATGGCACGCGATTCGCTCTGACCCCTCGCGCGCGGGGAGGGTGTCAGTGTGGCGAGTGCAAGCTGGCTCCGGGCGAGTCCGAGCGGTTCGTGCCGTCCGTCTGAGAGGAAGACGGAGCGATGGAGGAGCCCTTGCCGTCCAGCGAGGTGGGAGGTAGAGACACGACAATGTACTTCTGCATGGGCCGCGGGGCCCCCAGGCCCGGGGTGGCGGCGGACCCCGGGCCACTGCCCACCCCCGACTCCAGCTTGACCAGGCTGGACGCCGTGCTCTGTACCGTGCTGGTGGAGCTGGTCTGGGAGGAGCTCAGGCTGATCACCTGGAGAGACAGAGGGGAACATCTTGCTCAGAATAGTACCAGGAGTCTCCCTCAAAATAGGATTCAGTGCTGGCTGTGTGAAAACTCAATTTCAGATCAAGATTCAGATTTTCAAAGAAAAAACGCATTTCTTTCATCAGTCAGAATATATTTTTTAAATTTCTAATATTGCAAACTGTGCCCATATTTGATCTAAAGTGCAGAGAACATTACCATGGGATTAATGCAAATATAATTGTATAAATATATAATTTCATGAATTGTATTTAAAATATCAAATTATAATTTAGAAGAAAAAACAAAACCACAGTGTTGCCAGACTAAAGTGTTAAACAAGGCACCACGTCATTGAGGTACCGTAATTCTAAAAAACAGAAAAATGTACATTTAAAAATAATGTATTTTCTTTGGCAGACGCAAGCGTCGTTTTTCATCATTTATTTGAGAGAGATAGGCGATAGATTATCTGAGAAACTGACATGAAGAGTCGAGATGAGAATCGGCGGCACTGCTCGACTTATGGTCTGGGGGACGCGCTCTATAACCACTCTGCCACCATGCCCCCCATAATTTTACATTTTTAAATAACCTCATAAATTAAATTGAATTTCAAAACGGATCCATCGTGCGGCTCTATGCACCGCTAGACTCAACGAGGACACGTGCCTGCTGCGTGGACGCCGCTCCAGTACTGGTGGTCATGACGATGTACTTGGTGGCGGGCGGGGAGGGCTGGGTGGGCGTGCTGGGCCGGGGGGACATGAGTGTGAGGGACCCGGGAACCTTGATGCTGGGGGTCCGGAGCCCCGTCGAGCTGCCCAGGCTGCTCTGGGAGACCGTCAAGGAGGGACGAGGCTGAAACGAAACACAAACCTTAACTTAGCTCCATTTCAACGTGTTTCAATCATGTTTCTTTCCATTAGGGCTGTGCAAAAAATCAGTTTGAAATCAGATTATTTTATTCAGAGGATTTTTTTAAAAGCGAAATCGGATTTCCTTTTTAACATTAATGATTTTACTGGTCTTTTTTCAAGTTATATGGGTAAATAAAATGTATATAAATTGCTAATTGTATGAATCCTAAGCCAAAGGGTGAGGTGTCTCTACTTAACTCCAAAAATGGACGCCATTTGCAATGTTTGAAATATGAAACCTCTAGTTTTGATTTATTTTGTCGTTTTTCTTTTTTTGCCCCAAGAAATCTTGAAAACCAATCGAAAATCAAGATTTCAAAGACACAAAACATTCAGCCCTACTTTCAATAAAACACTTTGGTGAGTATAATAGACAGCGGCGAGCGTGTATGAAAGAGATCACTTTCTCCCATACGCCGTCCCACTCTTTGTTTTTGATGAAACAGCATCAGCGAATATAAAGCCAACTTCAGCGTCCTCTCTGAATGCAAGTGTTGGCGATGTCTGAATGAATCCAGAGTTTTAAAATCCAGTACTCAAATAATAATGTTCTTTATAGTTCTCTCCTGCTGGCGAGAGCCTGTGGTGGCGGTGCACGGCTGCCTGAGGAAACAGCAGACTCGCACTGAAGGCGTTTAGTCCACACTGTGGGCGAGGCCGTAATAAGCGTTATTACTGCCTCGCCCACAGTAGATACACAAACAATAAGGCTTGTTTGTTCTTTATTTACTTATTTTAGACGATATGATCATAAATCGCAATATTTTCTAGGGACAGTATCGTGCATGTACAAATTATATAGTGCCCTGAAAGTATCCCACAAAGCACCGTAAAAAGTAGTGAGCATCGGATGTACCTTAGACGGAGTAATATAATCCATAATGCATTGCGAGACGTTTTAAAAATGACCCACACTTCAAAACATGGGTTCGGCGGCAGCGGTTAAAAGGTAGTTATAAATGTAAGTACTTCTGACTTTTTTCTGATGATTGTTGAATTTTATAATTATATTTTTTATAATTATATTTTATAATAATTTTGACGGTGCCGACTCTAGTGTCCGAAATCTGCCGTTGCTGATGAGTGCACCATAAGTCAGTGCACTATATGGGGGGTAGGGAGTAGGGGATAGGGAGCGATTTTGGACACAGCAGTGTTTCAATCAGGTGTCTTTCACTAAGCGCCACCCTTCAACTATCACGTTTCTGACTGGTTAGTAATACTATACCTGTGTGATGGTGAGGGTGGTTCTGTTGACCTGCTGGGCTTGCTGGGCCTGCTGGTTCCGAGCCTTGATGACATGAGAACACAACATGGTCCCCAGGTAGCCGTAGTCGGTGCGGTACTGCTCTACGTTGTCCGGGGGAGTCCGCAGTTTGGCCACCACACTGGCACAGTGTTTCTGGAGACAAGACCGTCACACAGTTCATGACCTCCAGGGCTCCGAGCCGGTTCAAGGAACGAAAACCGAAAACACGAGGAGCGGAAACGGAATCAAAAAAAGATTTCTTCAACTGTTCTGGAACAGAAACGGAACATTATGAAATCCACAAAACCGGTTAAAAATGTTTTGTCTGTTCTCTATGTATTTTAACATATCCTATGTCTGGGAGACTATTTCCGGTTGTGCATGCATCCAACTTTCACTGTCAGTCATCAAGCCCCATGCATCTGGGGCTCCATCTTGTGGACAGACGAGGAAGTGAATGTAATGGCGTTTTAAATGTGGACAGACGAGGAAGTGAATGTAATGGCGTTTTAAATGTGGACAGACGAGGAAGTGAATGTAATGGCGTTTTAAACCCGGTTTTCACGTTAATACAGTTGCACTGAAGTTTGAAAGTCCACTAAATATATTCTGTATAAACTATACCTAAATTTAACATTGCACAATATAAGGAACTTTAAGAACGAATGGAAATGTTGCGTTCTGAACCGGTTCAGGGCCAATATTTTGGTGGCGGAATGGTTCAGAGAACAAAAATGTTAAACTCAGGCCTGCCTGAACCGTTCGGAACGGAACCTTTTTCAACCGTTTTCAAGCCCTGGTAATCTCACACATTTTAAATATTACTGCATTGAAACTCATTGAGGAACAGCAAGATGGAACGCACATTTTTTCAACATATCTGGAACTAGTTCGTAGGCATTCTAACAGCAGTTCGTTTTCACTGCTTTCCCCACTGGGAGGGGCAAGAGACATAAAAATGCATAACACACACTAAAAAACGTACTTTGGCCGTGTCCGAAATAGCTCCCTATCCCCCATATAGTGCACTATATGGGGCCATTTTGTAGGGGTGTCTGAATTCTCCATGTACCCTATATAGTGCACTGAAAGTATCCCACAATGCACCGCGAAAAGTAGTGAGCATCGGATGTACCGTAGAGTCCTAGACAAAGCAATATAAGACTTAATGCATTGCGAGAGATATATTAATAGTAAATAATATAATATATGTTTGTTTTATCTATTCTCCATGTATGAAAATGCATGCACCGAAATGTATAGCCTGTGTGTGTGTGTGTGTGTGTGTGTGTGTGTGTACTTAGTATATGATATATAAATAGACAACAAGCACTGCCTATAACGTTCTTGTGCAGTGCTCTCAGCCTCTCACACCAGATTATACTACACGGTTACTACACGGGGTGCACACCAATGAAGAGAGAGCAATCAGGGTCACAGCACCAATGTAAAACCGTCAACCCAATGTAAATTTTAATATTGTACAGTCTTTTGATTGTCTTGATTATTATTAATATCTAATACTCTTGCCATTATTACAATGTTGTCTTATTATTACATTATCAGTTTACAATATGAATTAGCTATTGATTACCATCAACCGCTGAATGGGGGAAGTATTTTGCAGTAAAACTGCTGAAATCCATATATGTTGACTTCCGTCACAGTGCTAGTAATGGTTATAGTGCGTTGCAGCAAACGTTCACCTACAGACACACATAGGCTGTGATTAAATAAGGAAAGTCGAAAGGGTCCCGTCACACCTTTACGAACCACTGCCCTGGTTCGACAGCCTTCATGAGAACGTGATGGTGTGGAGACCAGGGCTGCAAAACGAAATTATTTTTTAAAAGTTCAGTTCTGAACGGTTCAGGCACACCTATGTTTAACGTTTTCGTTCTCGGAACCAGTTCGGAATGCAAACATTTTGTTCGTTCTTAAAGTTCCTTATATTGTGCAATGTTAAGTTCAGTTATAGTTTATACAAAATATATTTGGTGGATTTTCAAACTTCAGTGTAACTGTATTAACGCCATTACATTCACTTCCTCGTCTGTCCACAAGATAGAGCCCCAGATGCATGGGGCTTGAGGACTGATAGTGAAAGTTGGATGGATGCACAACCGGAAAGGGTCTCCCAGACATAGGATATGCTCAAATATATAGAGAACGGGAAAAAAATGTTTTAACCGGTTTTGTGATTTCATAAGGAACCGTTTCTGTTCCGGAACAGTTGTTCTGTTTCTGCTCCTCATAAAATTCTGTAAAATTCTGTCCGTTTTCGGTTTTAGTTTTCATTCCTTGAACCGGGTCGGAGCCCTGGTCGAGACTAATAGTGAAACAACAAAACACTGCACAATTTTTCCTGCATTCAGACTAGGGCTGCAAGTATTAGTCATTTAATCGGAGAGTAATCGATGATAAAAATGATGATGAAATGATCAATCGACAACTAATCTAATAATCGATAATCGGCAGAGTTTTGTGCTGATATGCCCCCATTTATCGAGACAATTTCATATTAATTCATCATTTACGAAAATATGAAACATTAAATGGGCATAGATGATTTTCAAAAAACATGAATATGAAGGAATCCATGAAAATATTACAGTATAAATTACATGAGTAATTAATGAGTTTGTGTCATATTGTATACATGTTGGTGAAGAATAACCAAATTTGACTATATTTCAAGTTGACAAGATTACATTTTTTGTTACTCGCTGTAACATTTTAAAGCAAAAATTATCCAAACTCCAAACGATTGGTCAATTAATCATTTCAATAATCTGCAACTAATCGACTATTAAAATAATTGTTAGTTAGGGTCCGCGTTATTGGTTATGGACACCGCACCTAACGCGACCCCATTCATGGTAGTGGCGCTGTCTACCGCAGCATCCGCAGTGTCGCGAGTTCGACCACGCTCGTCGGCTTGTCTGTGATGTCTACCCCCGATCAACCCAGTTTCCGACTAATCCTATCCAATAAAGATGGAAAAACGCCGGAAAAAATAACTTAAAAAAAATAATAATAATTGTTAGTTGCAGGCTTGCAGCCCTAGTTCACGCTGCAAGAAAGCCTCCATATATACTAATAGTCTAATACTACACTACCCAGAGTCCTAGTCACTCTGTTGTTATATGGACTCAATATGAAAACGCTCCTTTTGCAAAAAGACCATTCATTCAAACAGCTTGCTATTTCGGGGACTACCATACATAAACCGTTGACATTCCAAGAGAATTATGGGATTTGATCTCATAAAGATCCAAGCCCCACCCAATCATATCAATAAAGCCAAGGTTATAGGGTTGTGTTATGGATCGTAACTAGAAAGGCCTTCATGACATTAAATTAAACGAAAATGCATAATGCACAATGGACCAATGCCAAAACATCTTTGGACTGCTTGGGATGTGTGCGGTTGATGCTGTACATGGCACAATCTAGCAGGCATGAGCTACTTAATGCTAGTTGGTTCCAAATGAATGTATACACATGTTTTGTGTGTTACTCACTGAAGCAACCACATCCGCCGGTTTTCCCCATGGGATGGGATTGTGTCATCAACCATGAAAGGAATTGGTATTAAAAGCCAAGGGCATACTCGGCCAATTGGTGGATTTATTCTTCTTCTTCTTGTCGTTTAACGGTGATCAACACTTGACTAAGCAGGTAATTCACGCAGGTTTTACAAAAATTCTTCTTCTTCTTGTCGTTTAACGGCGATCGACACTTGACTAAGCAGGTCATTCATGCTGGTTTTACAAAAAATCCAGAGCAGGCTGCTTCTTCTTCTTTGTGTTGTTTGGTTTCTAAAAGAGTGTGTGTCTTCTTCTTCTTGTTTAACGGCGATGGACACTTGCCTGAGCAGGTCATTAACTTCTTGGCTGTGAAAGCAGCCTGCTCTGTAATTATTGTAAAACGGGCATGAATGACATGCTTAGTCTTCTTCTTCTTCTTGTCGTTTAACGGCGATGACTTTCTTAGTCAAGTGTCGATCGCCGTTAAACGACAAGAAGAAGAAGAAGAAGAGCACAAGTCCTTATATTCAGTCATAATAGTCCTCCTCCATCGTCTAATCAACATTTTTGTGTCCCATTATTGCACTGTAAATGAGGTCGTCATATCATTATGAAATACAGTCGTAGTAGCAGAAGACGTAGGACAACAGTTAGGGGTTTGAATTGAATAGTCATAGTAAGAAATTGTTTTCTAGTAATAACATGATAGCTAGTAATAATTTCAGCTAGAACATTGAGACTGATCTTTAACTTCGGGACCACCACACTTTTCAGGCCCCCATAATCCTATCCTATCCTATTTAGGGACAGTTATAAACTAGAAGGTGATCTCTGTGCGATGTAGAGCTGTGATATGAACTTTGCTATTCAAAGAACATTCAAACAACTGGGCGGGTTCGAGTTGAAAACTGAGGCTTTGCCTTGCATCAAGCCTCGAGTCTCAGAAGAGCTGACCACAAATGAATGGGTGTACACGCAGCACAAAACCGGCCGACCGTGTGTGTCAATTATCAAGCCGTGGATCTCCAGACCAGCGTGTAGCGGACTGGACGCTGCTGGCTTGGCACACGTCTGTGATGGCAGCAGGGACTAACCTTTATCGTTTCATGAAAACAAAGATCAGGGACCAAACCAACAAGACATGAGAGTTGTTACTTGTTCCGTATCGTCCATGAGGCGGACTATTTGAACACGCTTTCAAGTTTCAACATCCGCGGGGATTTAACTAGATGGACATGGAAGGGCGTCCATATTCGTTTGAATTTTGAATTATATTGATGTCTCACAGCGATCTGCTGCCATGGTGTGGGGGTGTGTGTGTGTTTGTGTGTGCGTGGCTGTGTGTTTGTGTGTGCGTGGCTGCCTATTTTTCCCCCGTTTATTTTGCCTGATCAATAATACTCCACCTTATATTAGCTGTAATAATGAAAAAAAAAAGTATATCCCGATAAAAACGATAGAGGAAAAAGGTCACGATAGACATTTTTCTATCATCCTCGCAATACATATCGCCATATCGCCCACCTCTAGCCAGCACTGTTGTAAAGGGTGTGGTTCTGAATGCAGTAGGGACGCCAATGATCGACTGATTAATAGTCGAGTAACCGACAATACATTTGCCAAACGTCCTTGGAGGGCTGTACGATTTTGCCAAAAAATAAAATCCTGATTTGTGTCTTTGAAATCTTGATTTTCAATTTGTTTCTGATTTCTTGAAAAAAAAAAAAAAAAAGAGGACAAAATGTATCAAAACTAGAAGTTTCAAATTTCAAACTTTGCAAATGGTGTCCATTTTTGGAATAAAGTAGAGCCACATCATCCTTTGTCTTCGGATTAATACAATTATCAATTTACATGCATTGCATTCACCCATATAACTTCAAAACAGACCAGCAAAATCATCATTATCAATGTTAAAAAGGAATTTCGATTTGACGATTTCAATTTTTCAAAAATCCTCAGAACAAAATTATCCTATTTCAATTTCAAACCGTTTTTTTGCAAAGCTCTACGTCCATGCTGCACCAACAAAGAAGAATCTCTTGGTACTTATCCATAGTAGGTCATTAAAGCAGCTTGCTCTGGAATTTTTGTAAAACCAGCGTGAATGACCTGCTTAGTCAAGTGTCGATCGCCGTTAAAAGAAGAAGAATATCCTAATAAACGACTTAAGCAGGGAGTTCCGGTCATCCCTGACATTGTATAGTCCGCCAATAAAGTTTTTCTGGCCCTCAGAAACATGTTTGATCTATCTGAGATGTTGTTCTTTACCTCACCAGAAACACCAAACAATACGCGATATGTCTCGCGATATAATCAAATTTATTTATTTCATTTATTTTGACGCATTTAGTGTGTATTGTGAAAACAAAAATGTAAAAAAGATCTTCAAGCACAAACATCAATTAAATATGCATCTCCACTCATTGAATTGGGGACTTCAATTTTAAAAATTGCTTAAATAGAAATAAAATATACATTTTTAGACAAGACAATTTTTTGGAATGATAAATAGCCTCTCTCTTGTCTCGTAGTCTCGCACACCTCTTATTCAAACAACAACAACAACAACAAATCTACGCACAATGAATCTATCATTTGACAGCAGCTACTGTAAGATGTGTGAGATGCTCACAGTAGCTCTTCTTCTCACAGCTTTGCTCTAAGCACATCTTAATTGTAAATCCAAATTGCCAAAGAAACACAAGACATTTTTATAGTGTTTATATCGTCACGAAGGTTTACAGAAATCAAAGACAACGTATGTACGCTGTCGCTGTGAGTAACATTGCTGCCGATCCCACTCTCCTTCCCTCCAGCCGGCGCTACAGAGCTCTGCTTACTAGAGCTGTGTTTCGTTTCAAATTTCAAGAATCGATTCCATTCCTATTTTGAAGTTTCTGAACCGATTTTTTCGATTCATTCTGATTCGATCATATTTCCGATCTGATTCCTGATTCAATCCGGGGATTAATGTTATTAAATATAAAAAATGTATTTGAATTGTTTCCTTCCCTTCATAATTGTGTAGAGAAGTAACATTAAGCTAGTATTGGCAGTTACTGATGGCTGGAAGACTGATGAAAAGCTTAAGGGTCAATATACCTTCAAGAAAGATAATTCACGACAATGAACAAGAGGACATCATTGAGGTGACTATTTCTGCAACAGTGGATTCCTACTGGTACACTAAACAGTGCACTATTATTATTACAAACATACATTGTCTGGCACCGTGTACTACTAAGAAAGCCATTACCTGTTACCTGTGTCACTTCCTTTTTTATTGGTATTAGTGTGTTCACCACAGTGGCTGCTGTGTCCGACCATTCATTCATGTTTTCTTGTAGGTCATTTAAGTGCCCAAAAAGGACATTTCAAACAGACGTTGCCATAATGAATGACCCAGGATGTGACTGCAGAAGGGGTTGTAAACTTAATGGCAACCAGACATTCCTCTATCTCACACACATATAGCAACCAGTATATGACTCTCATCACAGGATAATGAACAAACTATAATTCAACTCAATGCTGCATCCGTTATGTTTCTATGATATTACATTTTTCATACAGTCCATAATAACATTCTCCAAAAGTCTCTGTAATCCATGTCTTAATAAATTGCTGCATATAGTGCATTAAAACCCTAACAACTGTGTTAGAGCAATTTGGATATAAACAAGGTGTGACGTTAACTTTGAGCTAAATCAGATACGTCATGTAGCGATTTAAAAGATCCAAATAATCACTCTAGGACGGTGACCGAGTGAGAAGTGCAGAGAGAGGCAGAAAGACTTGTATAGAGAGAGAAGGGATGGCAGGTATAGAGGGGAAAAAGTGAAACAAGATCGATGATGGGTGCAGAAGCACAGAGTAAATATGTAGTGGCGAGTCATTCTAGTTTTCAAGTTCACTGTAGTGCGCTATTCATGGGGAGACTTCTGAAATACCCTTTTATCGGCCAACCCTAGCAACCTAATAATGGGAATGGCTGCTTATAATTGCGTATAATCAAAAACATGTTCAAACTCAAAAATCCACTGAATGACAGTAGATAATTTTCCAGTTTCAGTGCTGTGAGTCCTGTGGCATTGCTCAATATGTAAAATTCTACTTTAAACAAAAAGCACTGCATCTGCCAATAGAGGAAGTTATCAATTCAACCGTCGTCCATTAGGTGCGCCGCCAAGCGTTGAAAACATGAATGTGATTTGAAAGCTAAGCACAATCATCCCAAAGCAACAGGCTATGTGTCACACGCCGCGTTAAGCAAGCGGCAGACCGCAAGTGATGCTGATGTTCCATCATAACACCAGACCGTATGACGCCTTCACACTCGGGCGTCGGCCGTTTGGCAATTTGGAACGCCATCATCATGCGCAGAAAAGACTTGACTGTGTTGTGGATGGGGAGGATATGTTTAAAATCGTGCATGTTTCTTCTTAGTTTTGCTTTTACTGAGAGAAATACACAAATTACTAGCATTTAATGACAAGCGGACGTCGAAGAAGGAGCAGCGATTGAAAAGACGCGCGTCCGTGCGAACATTGGGTGCTTCGCTCTGGGTGCGCGGCACCGCTTGGAGTAAAAGACATGCGTGGGTTATTAAAAGCCCGTGATTCAACAGTTCGCAAAGACGGAGCAGCTATTAGCCATGTTATAATTGGGTTTCACATGACTTGGCCTACTGCTGTGCAAATATTGCCATACCCGAGTTAACGGAACGCTGCGAAATGTATTGCTGGGACCGGGAGTTCGAAAGCGGCGGCGCCCACATTATTTAACAGTTGGGTGTGATGTGATTGTGTCACACTGTCACTAGATAGGAACACTGTCACAAGATAAGCACACTCTTCAGATAGTGAGGAGGCGCACGACCACTGTGATTGCTGGACATATGGTGGATGGTAGAAAACACAGCCGAGGAACAACCTCCACCGCGCAAGCAGCTGTCTTTTAAAACGAAGTCGATAGCGGGCATGACTTCAACGCGCGAGTGAAATGACGCGGCAGTATACCCACCACCAGTACGCCAGTCGACGGTACAGTTGCAACCCAAAGGTGGTCGACCTTGTTTTTGTTTTCGTTTTCAGGGGGTTCGCACCCCGGGTTCTACAAGACACGATATACGGATGAGGACCGATCATTGCTGTTGCGTCCAAATCGATCGTAAACAGGGCGTGGGTCCACACCCATATCATATCAGCGCGATTCGCCGTTGTGTTTTTTTAAGAAATCATGTGTTCAGTGTGATTGGGGAAAACAAAGGAAACGACATAGCATGCAGCGTGTGGCGTTTCTCACCATATTTGTCCTCCGGGGACTTGTCGTTAGATTCCATTCTATCGTATCGCTCCCACGCCGACCACGGACCCTCCGGACTAGACGGTTACCATGGAAATAAGAGCAGGAGAGGCGAACCGCTCGGAAAACAGCAGCACCATAGACTGGCAGGCGGGGCGCGCATTCCAAACCACCGCGTGTAAAAAAAAAAAACACAGCGAATTGGGAGTCGGTGTGAAGTGATTGACAGCTGTGCCAGCCAATTGAAATCTAATGTCGAGGCGGGGGCGAAATTAAATGCCCACTATCTTTGTCCGTGGTAATGATTTAATAAACCCAGGTCCAGGTATTCGTAATTTGTAA
>OMKY01052704.1:0-11130 GCA_900302395.1 Bregmaceros cantori | reverse complement strand
GTGCTTTCTTGTTTGTTACAAGCAACTTCTGAAACAACAACACACAAATAGTGGTAAACAGCAGCAGCTCACTACAACACATTTATAGTGCATTTATAGTAACCTTTTTATAGTATAGTCTGTTAAGGTAAAGAACAGAATCTCAGATAAATAAAACATGTTAAAAAAAATAATAATACTTGTATTTAATAATTGTTGATATTATTGGACCTTATATTTGTTAACACTCACATGTGTTTTTTTTTTTTTTGCTCCTTTATCCTATGTCTCTGGCACAGTTTACCGAAAAAAAAAATCCTAGTCTGTCAACTTGTATCATTGACCATGGTAATGAACTTGATGCTGATTCAATGATACAAGTAAACAGTGCCAGAGACATAGTGCACGAGTATTTGAAAGAGCAAAGAAATTCGAGAAATATAAGGTGCAATAATGTCATACAGATATTAAATACGGTAGTGCGGCAATATTGTTAAGAGCAGGTCAATCAGACCAAAAAGGGGCTATTTACAGGGCCAGTCTGTGGTGGGGGTAGACTATGTTGAGGGACGTTATTTAACTGTGTAAATAAATACCCCAAATATTATATAAGATTGCCCAGACATGCTTATGGCTATTTTATCAAGTTTTAATAGTAAACGTAAAAACTGAAATATATGCCTAAACAAAGACAACAGAGGTTCTTACCCAGAATGCCCATGTGTTTCTCTGCAGGGCTCCTCCTTTGGAAGCTGGCGTCAGAGTATCCCCGAAACACTGCTTTCACATAGCGACCGCCAATCCGACCGGCAGTCTGGCCAAAGAACTTCTCTGAAGGACTATATGTGAACAAACAGACAATTTATTAAACTTTGCTCAACATAAATAAGGTACAAAAAGTCTTCTCTCAAGTGTATGGATTGTTACATAATTCATATGTGATGTCACAAGAAGCATTCTGGAACATGCTACTACAGTTACTTTGGTAAGTAACTTGTGGTGTAAAATGTGGTAACTTCTCTGAGAGACGTAATGCATTAGATTACTAAATAGTGGAAAACAAACTGAAATCAAAGTGACTTAGCTACTGTAACTTACTGACATCACCCTCCAACATCCAACTCTGAATATAGCTGTTGCACGAGACATCACGGCTTGGCGGCGGCAGACATTTTGGTGGTATCACGTACAGTGAACTCTATGTAGACGTATGGTTAAGTGGTACATCTTACCACGTCACGTCAATTATATGGGACAAATACAAAGGACGTAGTTGCTGGTGATTGATAGCATATTACCGGGGATGAAGCAATAATAGAAAACTAGACTGATACCACTGTCTGCCGCGCCAAGCTATTCGTGATGACGTTTCTCATGTCCAAACACCGTTAGACTTCTTTGGACATCAGTCATGGAAGTAGGGAGCAGCCAAATGAAAACAGACCATTGGCTGTGTTCCAATTTGCATGCTTCGTGAATGGCACTTCGTGAATGGCACCACGGCGAACTAACCGGTAATATTGGTTGTGCGACTTCCCGTCATCCCACTTCTCGTCAATGGTCAACTAATCGACCATTGTTGGTTGCAGCCCTAATCACCCCTGTGTCCTTCTCATTCACCATTCTTTGTTTTGAAACTTTTGCTGGTGTGCTCCCGGCTTTTCCGGTAACTTAGTCAAAAGGGCATCCACGGAATCGACCCACACTTCGTATTTTGCCCGTGTAAAGTGCACCATCTGGGTACTTTCGTGGACTGGTTGTTTAGATAAGGATATTCTAGAAGCCAGACAGCCGTCTTATTAGAGAGTACATAATGGTTAATGGAAAAAATAGTTGAAGTGATTAGAAAACAGGTTTGTTAAGTCAAGCAAGTGAATTTCCAAACCTTGAATCATTCATTGTGTGTGAGAGCACCAGTGTTTATCTGGCAATAAACTAAGCAATAAAAAGATGGAGGTACGTTAGTAGGGTGTAAGTGGGCCATGGCCTAAAGTGGGACACCTAAGCTCCAGTGGCTCTGGCTCCTCTCTAAACTAATAAATGTCAGCAAAACTAAAAAGCAAACTATGGTGATGTGTCTAACATTAAGTTTAACTGTTCAACACTACATTTCACTGTCCCACCTTAGGTAACTGAGGTAACCATTAAGAAACTGCAAAAATGCCAACGTTAGGGAAATCCACCCTACAAGCAAGCAATCACAGATCTAAATTATTCTTTTGTGATGACTCGTGGTGACCACTGGTATCAATAATAACAGAAATGTATTTCAGCCATGATTCCATTATCCTTAATTTCCTTAAGTTATTGGTGCTGCTAGGATAACATAGTACCATGCAAGACAGACATTCCTAGCAAGGTACCAACTTAAAAGTCACATAGCGTAAAGACGCTCAACTTGGTCGGTGGAGGTGCATTGTTTTAGTAAAGTATGAGCAGCTTTCTATTTAATCTAGCGTTCAACTTTAAAAGTGGTTGCGGTTTATGAATAGCTCTGTCATTGTGTGTTCTGGCAAGCTACCGCGCCAATTTCCTTCATCATTCTCCAAACATAATAATTCCACTGCAAAGTTACCTACTGTGATTCGGCAGAACACCACAATGGTTTGAATTCTGATTTTTTTTTCTTTACTTTGTTAATACACGCATGCACGCATGTGTTTGTGTGTGTGGGTGAAGTCTGTGTATATGTCTGCACGTATGGGCAAACGAAAATATGTCACATGCGTCATAATGTCTTTTACATTGAGCAAAAGACAGACTTTTGCTTATCCCATCAGAACGTGTGACAAAATAACACAGACGTCAGGGGATAATTGCAAATTACCAGAGGTCCATAGGTAATTTAATGGTAGGGCGAATTGAGCTTTTGTTGTATTTTAAGATTTCCCCCGGGGCACCCAGCGAAAGCGACAAGCGTCCCAACTAGAGCCAGAGAGAGATGAAGAAACCAAGGTGTGTGCTCCAATAAATCAAGGAACAATGTTGGCAGGAAGGAAGGAAGGGATAACCTCTGCCAGGCACGTTTACACAGTCAGCTTCAAGTGATGGGCCATGAATAGAACACACACATAGCACACAGACACACAAACACTACTTGTGTCCTAAGTTCCCCACCGGAGTGTGTACTGCATCCATGGACATGGACTGCATCCGGGTGAAATATAGCAACTCTGCTAAGCCCGTCTTGTAGAACCATCTTTACGTATCACATGTCTCATGCTGAAATGTTTAATGGCTCTGTACTGTCTGTCTTAAATAAATAAATAAATTCATTCATTCATTCACATGAACACAAAGAGACATACACAGGCACACATAAACAGACAACACACACACAAACACAGACTCACACATACACCATCAGACACGCACACAGACACACATAGACACATACAGATGAAGATTTGCACGAAGTGGAAGAATTGAGAAAGGTTGTTATGTTGACCGCAAGCAAAGGAGCAAAGGACAGATGAAGACTGCTTGACTCAATTATATATATATATGTATAATTTATATTTTGGTGTTGAAATTGTTGGCTCTGAAAGAGAGAACATTTGTCTGAGATGCATTAAAACAAATTTCTATCTAAGTGAGGATGTCATTAGTAGTGTGGTCAGCTGAGCCCTCTTACAAACTTCATACATATGTTGCAGCCCTCGTTTCCCCGAGGTTTTTTGTTGTCTGATTTATGACAGACTGGAAATGCAACACCAGAGTTAAACACTTTCCTATCAACGCTATCCAGAGTGGGTGTCAGCCAATGCTAGAACTTGGCCTTTCACCTCTCCTCCTTCCTCGCAATGACGTTGCCCTGATGGCACATATTTCCATGTCCAGCTACTGTTCTTAAACGACGATAGCACTTGAACTTTGACCTCTCCAGCAGTGACGGTAGCATGATGTGACATATTTCTATGTCAGTGTCTCACCCATAAAGCCATTAACGATAGCTTAATACGTTCAGGAAAGGTGATGGAAGCGATGAAGATAAAGTGGGTAAATATCGTTGAAAGGGATAAAGGTGGGGAGGTCTAATTTTAAACTAATCCATTACAGTTGCTTACTAAATTGTAATCAGTATCTTTATCCCTTTACCACATTTCAAATGTGGGGGGAGGGATTACAAACCATTACCTTTAGATTATCTTAAATAATTTTCCCACAAAATACAGGGGGCTTATATTTGTCCCGCCGGGTGTAACACACTTCCTGTGTCTGTATATTTCCCTGTGTAAAGTGATAATATTGGACGAAAGTGGATGGATTTGTCACATAAAACGCATGTTTCAAAATCTGCTTAGTACAGCTCGCTCTGACAAATTACACATCCTCCACCCTGCTTTGCTCACCATTTAACATAGGTAGTGATGAAATACAAAATCCGACTTGAAGTTACTCACCGATGTGGTCACATGTTCTTCTGGACAATGGGATGACTGCTTCACTGGTAATTCCAATTTAAATGACTAAATGGAATGGGTTGCACAGATTATTCAATCATGCGTTTGTGGGGCATAGACCCGCAAGGGAGAATTTGGGTGTGGAATAGCACAGCACAAGTTACCACCACCAAATAACGCGGTAGGTGCTCCCGCCGATTAGAGTAGTCAAAGACAGGGCAAAATGAATGGCACTGGAAGTGGCGCATCATATGATAGCGGATCCAGATCATGTTTTGCATTCAGAATATGAAGTGCTACCATCGGGTAGGCTCTATTGACGAGTTCAGGGTTACTTCCGGTTAAATTTGTACTCGGAACGTAACTTCCGGTGCCATTTCTGTCGATGTGTCTATTCAGTGGGAACACACACCTACCGGGTTATTTAAAATGGATGGTGGTAATTGTGGTGTGCTATTCTACACCCAAATGCTCTCGTGCAGATCTGTGACCCATAAGCACAAGATTTAATAATCAGTGCAACCCATTCCATTTCCCCATTCTTTTTGGAATTACTAGTAGAAGCAGCCAGCCTATTGGTGCAGAAGAAAATGTGACCACTCGGTAAGTAACTTCAAGTTGGATTTTGACTGTATTTCATCAATACTTATGTAAAATGATGAACGAAGCAAGGGGGGTGACGTGTAACTGGTCACAGACCGACATCTAGTGGTCAGATTTTGAACTTGTGTGTGTTTTGTGTGCTCGGACCTCGGTCCAGTACCAGAGTTGACATAGGCAACAATAAGTCACCGGAAGTGACCAACAGAACGGCGGGACAAAATGACAAATTTTGTGTGTAAACCTGTCTATAGAGTACTAATGAAGTCATACTGTTGATAGCTCCCCTGAACTTGGTTCAGCGGTAGTGAGACTGTGCGTGCATGTGTACAAAATGTTCTTTCTGACTTCTTTTTTTCTAGTTTTTTACATCAATGTCTTGTCCTTTCACAGACACTGATTGTACGCAGCAGCACATCCAAGTTTTCTTTCCCTTTTTGGGGGGGCAAAATAGAATAATCCTAAAGCCTGAATGAAACTTGTCCGGCCAAAATTTGACAGATGTATAGGAGGCACAGCTCATCACACTACTAGTGAGTTGAATTCCTTTGAAAATTTGGTTTAATTCATCATCAGACTTGTCTTAACTATTTCTGGGCCAACCATTTGAACAAATATTTGATGTTTGGAGGTCCAACAAATATACTGATAACTGAAAACATAGTATAATGGAAAGAAGAGGATCTCTACGCTCTAGGAACACATTGAGATAACAATTTGCTACAAAAAATAAGTAGGCGCCGTACCAGTAAAATCATGGTATAATAACTTGAAAATAATGACAAATTCAGATTTGTTTTCTTGGTACAAGCATATTCTGAAAATGTACACACCTCATACATTAACCTCTTGATTTCTCCGCATTGAGTTATCTGAGGTCCGAAGGGCAAAACGTAAGAAATTACTTTTCAGTTTCACGCACGTGACAAGTTGGCAGTTCCCCCCTTCACTCCACGACTGACCACCAGAGCGGGCGGCCCCCTTGTAAGTCGCAGTGCCCCGTGTGGGCTGCCTCCTCACCAGCCTCATACACGAAGGGTAGGCGGCCTTCATCACTACATAGCCTGGTTTCAATAAAAGTGTCAAAAGTATTGCTCGTGTCGGTTTTGTTTGGTCACTGTGCATGAAACCAGCTATTTAAAGTCTGTGCTTTATGGTTCACTAAATATCCTGAAAGGTAACACATAGATGTGAAAAGCACGTCTTCAGGCCCTGCATGAGCCCTTGAAGCACAGTATGGGGAACGAGATTGTGACGTCAGGCGAGGAAGCCTATCTACTTCTTGTTCCTTCATGTTTAAATTAAGGTCTGTATCAACAGTGCACATTTGATGCAAGTGTCAACCTTCGGTGGTGTCCGCGTGCGTGATTGCACGCATACTTATGCAGCCGAGCCAGTCAGTGTGCGAGTGGGGGAGGCCGCTCCTACTAGTATAATGAGCTCCTCCCAAGGACGCATTGCATTGGTTGTGATGCGTTTTGGAAACGGACTTGAACATGGTCGCTCGTCCCCAATTGAGAAACAGCTAGCTTCCTGCTCAGCGATAGAAGCAGTTTGCTTGATTGCAATTATTTTTGTAAGTCATCTCGCGTGTCTCTGACCTTTGGGACCCTCAGCTTGGCTTTTTGCCCATATGTGGGTATAGCCATTTGACAGAGGCTGGGCATCGCACCTTCCTCAAAATTGGTTATTGCACTGAACGTTCATATATCATGAGAGAGAGGGGGTGGGCGGCAGAGTGGTTATAGAGCGGGTTCCCCAGACCATAGGTCAAGCAGTGCCGCGGGTTCCCATCCCCCCTCCAGCTTTTCTGCCATGTCTCCCTCCAACTCTTCATCCCAGTTTGTGATTTAATCCTATCACTATCGCTCAATTAAATAATGAAAAAAAAAAACTAAATGCAAAAAATGAAACAAAAATGGGGCTATGGTCATCACCGTAAAGCTCTGCTAATGCAAGAAAAACTGAGCCACTTCCAAGAAATTTCCGTCTGGAAATCACATATAGTAACTTAGCTTTCTGTTTAGCACACTTGCTAAAATATGCCGGTTGGAAAAACACAATAGCTGATTACCTCTCTGGGTCGGTGAGGTTGAGACCCGTCAGGTCATCCAAGCCTGAAGGCCCGTAGTCCCACGTGACTTCTTCTGCAGCCACAAAATACTCTCTCGTCACGCTTGGGACGGCTGTTGTCGCCACCGTGTAGTCCGTGTTGTTGCCGCACAGCATCACTGTGTAGAAAGCCTGCATTCCACCTGGGTACACATGTGAACTATTAGCTATCAGCTGTCAGTACATACTTCAAGATGTGAACAAAGCTTCAATCGTGAATTTTATGAACACTTAAGATCAATCATTTTGTCTCAGGCTTGAGCAGCAAAGCAGAACCCTTGTGAGGAGTTATATTGTGGATGCGATGCCGTCTAGTGTATATAGTATAGTATAGTATACAAACCATTTAAAAATGTTGATGATGCAGAAAGGTATAAATAGTATCAATTCGCCGCCGACGAGTGGCCACCCCTAACGTTGTGGCGTGTTGCACTCTACAGATGGCATGTTAAACATGCGCGCTCCTGCTTGTAATAGTTAAGAAGCTGGCGCTGTTGGACCTAATCAGTCACTCGGATTTTACATGGAAACATGTCATTGATCACCCCGTGCACTAATCAGGTAAGGAACTATCCAGCTGTTGGTGATGAAGTATGATTATGCCTTCGCCGCATTATGTTACTTATAGGGTATGGAAATGCACCAACATTTAATCACTTCTTTCTTTCATCATTTCCAACAACTCATTCATCCAATTTCATCCAGATCCATGCTCAACTTTTTCAGTTATCCAGGGGACAAACAAACGCGACCAAAAACATAACCTGCTCCGCAGCTCCGCCCTGGCGCAGGTAATTATTTAATATTAATTTCTGATTAACTACTTACCGAATATACATTATTATGTGAACCAGAGTCTTCACACTCAGAGTAGCCAGTACCCGGACGCTGAACTGGCACCCAAGGTGTGACTTCCTGAAGGCGTCACATCCTCCTCAACCCCCATGTCATTTGTTGAAGTTATTCTAGTTTTTCTTTGAAACATGAAACTTTGTGTTCAAGACTGAATAAAAGGAACTCTGGTTGAGCCGCAGGTCAGACTGGCCTCGGCCAGGACTCAAAATTCTCAGTGAATTTAATAATTTCATTGACAGTTTGTAAGCTCATGAGAGTTGTCAAATTACAATGTTAGTTACAGGCTACAGAAATGCACCAAAATTTAATTTTGTTTAATTTCCAACAACTGTACGGAATTTCATCCAGAGCCGTGCATAACTTTTTCAGTTATCCTGCTGACAAACAGACAAACAGACATTACCTCCTTGGCAGAGGTAATGATGTAAATGCACCAAAATGTAATCACTTGTTCTGTTTGGCATTTCCAACACCTGTACAAAATTTCATCCAGATATGTGCGTAATTTTTTCAGTTAACCTGGTGACAGACAGACAGACAGACAGACAGACAGACAAACCAACTCGACCGAAAAAATAACAGCTAGTTGCACTGATATCAGTACTTTGAAGGAACACAGTACATTATCGGTACAATAAAAATATTGTCACAGCCTACACAAAAATGTTCTGAATTTCCAATTGACGTTGATACCTCCCACCCCGCGCATCACCTATTCAGCCTCCTCCCCTCTGGCAGGCGCCACAAGGCCTTGCTTACTAGAAGTGCCAGAACATTTTCTTCCCACGACCAGTGAAGTGAGTGAGTGCACTATGTAGTGAGTAGGGAGTAGGGATAGGGAAGTCTGCAGCGCTGAAAAAGTTAAAAGTAGGCCTGTGGCTATTTAAATTCTTAGTAATCAATTAATCTGCCAGAATTTCCATTGATTGATTGAATAAAACAAGTTTTGCCAAGATAACAAGCAATAATGCAGACCCAAAATATGAAAATTTGATTCCATAATTAAAAATGTGTGTTTGCAATTAACAGAGAAAAAGTCAATAAAACACATAACAATGGTGTTCGCGATGAGTAACGTCATTTTGTGGACGGATTGAAGTAATGGTTTCAGCTTCAGCGTTGTAGCATTAATTACTATTCTATTTTCAACACATAGACTACTAGGTAGGTAACTTTACAACATGCAACAATAGTGCTTTCTTGTTTGTAACAAGCAACATCTGAAACAGCACACAAATAATGGTAAACAGTAGCAGCTCACTTAAACTACAACACATGTATATTGCATCTGTTGAGGCAAAGAACAGAATCTCAGTTAGCCTCAATCCTCAACAACACATTTCCAGTGCTTCTGGTGATGTAAAGAACAGCATCTCATATTGATAAAACGTTGCGTTACGTATGTAACGCCGGTTCTATGAGCGACGGAAAGTCGTCATCATCTATGTGAATATAGCCTGTCTGTCAGGCGAAACAGCAAAGGCTGTATTTTGATTGGCAGGGCCAGGCTATGTCCCGCCCTGCATGGCGTCTTTGACATCACAACGCCTCTTTTAGTATAGATGTTTGCGAACCCCATACTGAGGCAGGTGACGTGATTCCTGATGACGGCTTTCCGTCGCTCATAGAACCGGCGTTACATACGTAACGCAACGTTCTATTTCGCTCCTGCAAGCCGTCATCATCTATGTGGATATGCCGTATCCCAGCAATGTCACTTGCCGACATGTACATATCTCAATTCTTTGACGTCAGACCCACGGTCTGTACTGCAGCCCCCAGCGGAGGCGGCTGTGCGACGTTGAGTCTGTAGTACCTAGCAAACGTGGTATCAGATGTCCACGTTGCTGCTGCACAGATATCTTGTAGAGACACACCTCGTAGTGCAGCCCAAGAGGTAGCAACACCACGTGTGGTGTGAGCAGTTACCCTTCCAACCAGTGGAATTCCTGCTCCTTCATAAGCTGCAGAAATGGCATCCACAATCCAGTGGGCCAAACGCTGCTTTGTCAATGCCAGGCCACGCTTGTTGACCATGGCAGACAAACAACTGCTCTGTGCGTCGGAGACTCTGTGTCGCTGTCAGATATAGTCTAAGTGCCCTCAGAGGACAAATAGTTTGTTCTCAGGCCACCTAACTAATGTAATTGGCCTATTAACATGCGTTAGAGGGAGAACCTTCGGGAGAAATGCAGGATTGGGCCACAGTTCCACCGACTCTCCGCCCGGGTGCCAGCGCACACAATCGGCGCTAACGACAGCGCGTGTAGTTCACTCACTCGTTTTGCCGAGGTGATGCAGCAAAAATGCGTCTTGAGTGAAACCCACTTCAGATCTGCACTAGCCATCGGCTCAAATGGCGGATGCGCCAATGCCTCCAGCACGATCTTCAGGTCCCACATGGGAGTGGCATATTACTTCTTGGTAATTTCCTCCGTGCTCCTCTCAAGAATTGTCCGACCAGCTGGTGACTTCCAAGGATCGGCCCTCGATGGCATTGTGGTAAAGAGACAAGGCTGCTACATAGCCCCGCAATGTAGACAGCTTCCGTCCCTTCTCCAGTAGCATCTGAAGGAATGACAAGCGTTTGCAAAGAACAGGTTGTTGGTTCTTCCTTCTGGTCTGTACACCATGCCTCAAAGTAATTCCATCTTGTGGCATACTGTTGTCGTGTCCCCTCAGCTCGCGATTGCAAGATGGTATCCAGTACGTTCGCAGGCAAAATGAACTTCATTCGTCCAGGCCCAAGGCCAGACCGCCAGCTGCAGACGTTGCGGATGTGGGTGCCATATCCGACCCCCCATCTGCCTCAACAGGTCCTTGCGCTCCGGAAGGGGCCAATGCCTCCCCTGGCTCAGCCGGAACAACAGCGGGAACCAGGGTCTCGCTGGCCAGTATGGGCCACCAGTAAAACCCTGTGAGCCTCGTCCTTCACTCGCTGAAGCGTTGCTCCCATCAGCGTCAATGGTGGATACGCATACAGGAGTTCCCGTGGCCACTCCTGAGCCAGGCATCGCTGCCCATTGACCCGGGCTCTGGATGACGAGAGAACCATCGGGGACAGTGAGCCGTCTCCGCTGTGGGGATTGATGTCATGCAGTGTGTTGCATTCGGCTTCATCTAAGGAATCCAGAGATAGCAGGTTTTTGAAAACTGGCCAGACGGTTTGGAAGTTTCAGGC
>OMKY01052703.1:0-14345 GCA_900302395.1 Bregmaceros cantori | reverse complement strand
AAAAAAAAAAAAAAAAAAAAAAGAGGACAAGAACACCACGCGATTGGTTCCACTTAAGCATGTCGGCATGTTTACCAAAAGACAGACGAAAATGCTTGAGTACGAAATGACAGCGAAATGCTTAGCCGGTTCTAACGGAGGAGGGGGAGCTTGATTAGAAAATTGTTTTAATAAAAAGAGGATTTCATCTCTGGGCTGAGAGGTAGATGCAACGTTAATTGGTCATGGATCTCACCCATCCGACGCCACATAGGAAATCTACCAGATTTTTAGATGAATATGAACATACAAAATTGATGTCGCCAACCATACACAAACACGACTGCACGTGTCGCATTTACACTTGCATGAGCACGAATGAGGGCATGTGTGCAGTGCAGCTATTTAGCATGCCATCTAGAAGTTTCTCTTTGCCCACTACGGTTGAATGCTAATAAAGCGTTTTCAGCGCAATCACAATACCCTGAAGGCAATTACATTCCTTTGTTCACCTTCCGTTGAGGCCGTACGCCACTCCACACACACAAACTCCACCCCCTGCACCTACCCCCTTTTTTTTTGTTTAATATTTAATTCTCCTTTTTTTCCTTAAAATGTTAGGCAATTAAATAATTGTTTGGCCGGAAGATTGACATTTTCCTGGGAAAAAGGACCCTCGGCGTAATTATGTGGCCGCGAATGACTGCATTTTGCAATCAAGATTTGAGAGTGTCTGAGAGATTGGGGGCGCTAGTGGTCGCCAGCGCTGGTTAATATTTCATGTTAATGATTAAGAAATCAACCGCTGCCGTTCTGCTGGGACAAAGCCCAAGTGCCGCATCTTGATTGTAGCATTGGTATGTTGTTTGCATTGCAGCAGTTTCAATCGCTGCTCTCACAAATAACGAGGCATCTGATTTAACAAAAATATTTTCAGATGATGTTTTTTTTTTTTTCATGAGTTAGTTTCTAAAATGTTTGTCTGTGAAGTACAGTGCTCAAAAAAAGGAAAAAGTAGAATAATATAAATGCGGATTAAGGGATTGCATCCAAAAATATATAAAATCCTGCCCAGATCAGTTGCTGTTGCTAACAGCTGACAATTGTCATTATGATATATTCACATTTATGGTGCAGGAAAAAGAAAATTAAAAATCATATAAAAATAAATAATAATAATAATAATAATAATAATAATATCAAATAACAGAATTAATTGCTCATTGAATTGAAGGGCATACACTATACAATAGGATTACAATGTAAACCCTAAGGGTGAACACCAAACAGAAAAAAAGTGGTCATCTTAGGTGTTGTTTCCAGGTGGCAGAGTGGGACGTGACTCAAATGCACACATATATGTTTACATTCATGTATATGTAGAATAGAGCTGCAACCGATCAATCGATGATAATGAATTTGAAATAATCACCAACTAATTTGATCGATTAATCGGCAGTGATTAATCATTTCATTTTTTGGCCCATCTTCCACTCAAACGTGTTTAATATGTGTTGTTCCTAATACCAGTCTCCATTCCCAGTGTCATGGCTCTCATACAATAACGACAACACACACGTTTGGGTAAAATCCCAATATGATGGAATTAGCATGGAAGTGTAGTCTCTTTTATGCCAATACAAAAACAGGAAAATGGTAGCAATGAGTGGATAAAGAGAAACAGAAAAAAGTTTGCAATATTAGTATTGCGAATTTCTAATAATAATTCACTAATAATGAATCTAATTTTAATGTTTTAAAAATGTACCAATTAAAAAGCGTGATTAATCGATGATCAAAATAATGGTTAGTTGCAGCACTAATGTAGAATGTGTTCACAACTTTTTCTACCTCTGGAAAAAAAAGGCATGTCTTTGAACGCTATTTGAGACTCTGGTATTTCAAAGAGTTAGCCCCTTGGCACACGTTGATAGGACGAATCATAGCGGAGAACTCGCACAAACACCGGAAAACAGGGGACTTTACAAGCCCACAACAAGGGCATTACAACCAGTGTTCTGCCGGTGCAGCCGACAATCAATTGACCCAGGGTAAGGAGAGGAGAAAGAGAGACAGAGAGACAGAGAGAGGAGACAGAGACTCTACTGCAGTCCTTGGTGCAGTATATGGAAAATGTTTGTCAGGAAGAGGAGACATCCCCTACCCTGTCATTAGTGGTGGCTAGTTGTGGTTTGGTGAACTGAAGACGAAAGAAACACGCTTTGTACATTTGTTGGACAGAGTGTCCAGGGTGGAAGGATAACGCGCCAGAGTATTTTTTTTTTCCCCTCTCAGCATTTGAAATCAACCTAGAAGCCAAACACTAGTAATCGGCCCAGTGCAGTTGGCATTATTATCATTATACTATTATTAGCAGCAACAGTTACTACTACAATGTGGAATGTGCCTGCTGTATATTCATTCAACAAATCATTCATTACATGCAGCCATTCAATCGTTCACTTTATCCACATAGGGTGCATGTACCAATAGGGTATCAAACTATGGTAATCTGTCTAGCATTACGTTTTGTTTTTTTTTCAAGTTATTTTTCCTGACGTCAGCGCCGCTTTTCCATCTTTATTGAATAGGATTAGTCGGAAACTGGGTTGAAGAGATCGGGGGAAGACATTGCAGACAAGTCGACGAGCGTAGTCGAACTCGCAACACTGCGGAGGCAGCGGTAGACGCAGCGCCACTAACATGAATGAACCACTCGGCCAACGTGGACCCCGTCTAGCATTAAGTTCAACTGTTCAACCCTACATTTCACTGTCCCACATTAGGATTTAGCAAAAAATGGCCCACATTAGGGTAATTCACCCTATTATCAAGTAAAATTGGGTTATTAGACATATGGGAGTCGAAAGGGGAGAGCAAGTCCATCCGCATTTTCCCCCCAATTCCGCCAACGTACACAACCCTGTTTCTTTCTTTCCTTGCATTGTTGTTTAATGATTTGCTGGGTTTCCATGCAGCTTTCATCAAGGATCCAGCCTCATTCTGAGACGAGCACTCGCAGGGGAGCTGGATGAATGCATTTTTAGTAGTGTCGTTTTTTTTGCAATGGAGAAAGGAAATGAAAAGACAAAAACAAGGCATTATTAAAAATTATCTTTGAAAGTGTATAGAGAAGGATGAATATTTTCCGGAGATTAAAAAAACGGTGCCAGAACCAACGCATCGTCCACACATCGCTAGACGCTTTCATTGGGTCTGGGAAAAAAAAAATCAGGCTCGCCGTTGGTACGGAATCAATCGACCAATCAGCGCGGACGTGGGGGGAGTTTGTACGGGCTAGGCAAGACGTGGGCGGAGTTTGGTTGTCACACCTCCATGCCACGGTTTCCTACCCTGATTTTAAAACCCAATGCAAGTGTCTGGTGATGTGCAATGCGTGGACAACGCGCTGGTTCTGGCTCGCCAGGCTGAATAGGTTTCAGAGTGGCCAAGATTCAGGGAAAAGAATATTTAAGTATGCATTTCCTGTCGTGTTTCTATTTGAATTGAAAACAGCAGAAAATGCTGCACAAAGTTGCACCAAATATTCAGAAACGCTGGAGGACGACTAACGCCCCCCCAACACCTGAACTTAAAATTCAACAGCCTGAAACAGCTTCCAGAGCGACACCCAATCAGTGCGGTGCGCCTTTACTGCGCTCAGCTGCAGCGATCTCATCAGGACAAGTTAAGGGGAAGAAACGAGGGCAGACTCGCACGGATACACATACACAGATGGGCCCGAAGTGGCGTGTGTGCCGCGTACACAAGTACGCGCAGCAAGGAAACCTTTCCGCCACCCCACATCATTAGTCGCGTCTGCCACCTTGTCTGAGTATTTATAGGCACCATTCATCCGTCAGGAGGTCAGCGTCACCCTTCTGTCACTTGCCGCGAACATCACCACCGCCGCCACCACTGCTGCTACCAGCACCATCACCAGCAAGAAGCACTACGAGTACCGCTGATGCTGACAGCGCCACTGTTAACTCATCTAGTGCCAGTTTTTTTTTTTAAAGATCCATAGAGAATGAAGTTATGTGTCCTTGTCAACAAAACACATACCAAAGGAAACTTTAGACTTCCCTTCACCATAAAGAAACCTAGTTTCTACCTGTTCCCATTCTTTAGTTATAGCCTCCAGAACATGGGTGAGTATCACTGAAAACTGTTGATTTCTGACAAAATCTTGAGTAAAATGCGGATGCAGTGTTAATGGTGGCTGTTAGGTACATGCACGTATTGTGCCCTCTAAGAAAAAATGACGTGTCTTTGGCACTGAATGAGATCAGTTACCATATCTAGTCTGGTGACCCATCTTGCCAGCGTGTGTGTACTCACAGCGGCACCCCACGGACCCAAACAAAGTTGAAGATACAAGCAACCAATCACCAACTTTACAGAAATATGAACACTGAGATCAACATCGGCAGCGTCTCATACTGAGAGAGAAACCATCATAAGTCCATCCAATGATATTTGAATCTGCAGTATCCACTCGGTGCTGCGTCATCCATCCATCAAATTGTACTTTGCCATGAATACAATAATAATAATAATAACAATAATAATAATAATAATAATAATAATAATAATAATAATATAACAATAATGATAATAATAACAATGGGAATAATCATCACAATCAATTATAAAGCCGTGGCAGAGGTTTAAATTGGATGTGGAGAATTATAATTAGAATAATAATTACTATAGACGAGAAAAACTGACCCTCTCTCTCCTCCTCTCCTATACACACCGACATCATGTGGCCAATTTGCATAATCCCCCGTCCTTATGAATGTAAACAATGTTTCCCCTACTGTTCCTTCGTCCCAAAAGACGTCCATGTACTCTGACACAAACAGCATGGGATTACAACATAGACTTTGTCATCAGAAAAAAATGCTTGTTCCTTCCTATTTCCATTCTTTAGTTATAGCATCCAGAACATGGGTGCAGTGTTGACAGTGGCAGATAGGTGGCAGTATACACCACCCCCTATACGCTCCCTTCATATAGCCCTAGAGTTGGCATATAGCAGCCCCGGTTGTCAGACGGAGGTACCGCACCCAATTTTTTTTTTTTTTTTTGGCAATAAAACCAAAAGATGCGTCAACGCGTCTTTGGCACTCAGCGGTGGAGAGTGGTTAGAGTGCGCGTCCCCCAGGTAAACAGGCCGAGCAACGCCGGATACCGTCTCCGGCTTTTCTGCAATGTCTCCCCTGACTCTTCAGATTCCGATGTAATCCTGTCACTATCTCTCTCAATAAAGAATGAAAAACGGCGCTTGCGTGCAAAAAAAAAACGGAAAAAAAAACGTGGTAATTCATATTTGGCACTGAATGAGTTAATTTGAGATTGTGTAGCACCCACAGGTAAGATGGAGCTGGATGGCGGATGGCCCCCCAACCCCGAAACACAAATAAAATAGAACGCTTGTTTACCAGACACCAATCTTGGCAGATCATGCCATTTTTGCGCACAGAGACACACTCAGGCAACAACAAGGACATCAACAAGAATGATCCTTTTGATCATGGGACTGGAGGAGGTCATCTATATGGGTTGGGACCGGGCTACCAAGATCCCATTTCCCTTTCCCGGGATTAACAGATCTTGCCGATGGTTAATCAGTGTTCAATTTGGAATTACATTGCCACGTCACAGCGTTCCCCAGTGCTTTCAGACAGCCTGCCCTCCACCAGTCTCAATAGCCAGTGACCGCCATTTTTCACATGGTTGCTCTATCCCCATTAGCCGTACAAATGTAAATCTCCAGTGCCAAACTGCATCTTGAAAATTTTATGCAAATCATTAAATGCCACTCAGATGTATTCAATTATGAAATATATACTTAAAATTGGTATAAAACACATTTGAGGATCAAGTTATTTACCATAATTCATGATTTGATTAATTATCGAGGTGATGATATGGCTCACTCCCCAAAAACAATCACTTTGTTAGCAAGTAATTTGTTAGCTGGCCTGAATCCAAATCTATCCAGATGTTTAATCGTAAGCATAAAACAAAAAAAAAATCATATTTAATGTTGAATGAAACATTTGCTTCATGTTATTTGTTACCATGATCTTGCAGTTTGCTTCCAGTGGGTGCATGGATATGACTAACGGATATGCAGTTGTTTGTGTGTGTGTGTGTGTGTGTGTGTGTGTGCGTGCGTGTGTCTGTACAAAGTCAATGCCTAACATCATAATGCGTCAATTTCCATTTGCCGACACACAATAGCTTAAAAAAGATGGTGCCCCTAGTGCGATAATTAATAATGGCCCTGCGTTTATTAATTACCAGAATCACCTTAGAATTGACTCTGCAGACAGCCTGTGGCGTAGGGTTTGAGCGGTGTTAAACGATCTTGAAGGGATGTGTAATGGTATATAATAGTCTAATAACTAATAGGAAATAATAGTAATAGGGGCCGCCGAAGAATTGCAATAAAACGAAACCCATAATCGTCTGATTACTTTTGACCGCGTCAGCAGTGCCGCGCCGCAACACTGTAGCGATTAACGGCGCTCCCACACGCCCGATATTGCTGAAATGTATACGAGCGAAGAATGAGAGTAAAAAAAAGAGTGAGAGAGTGAGCCTGAAAGCACAAGAGATGGGGGTGGAGGTGTGTGGGGGGGAGAAACGACGTGGTTTAGAAAGAGCATGAAAGCAAAGTGTGTATGTGCATGAGTTTTTCTACGTGTTTCTGTGTGTGTGTGTCTTCATAAATGTGTGTGTGTCTGTATGTCTCTGTATCGGCTTTGTGTCTTTATCAAGTGTGTGTGTGTGTGTGTGTGTGTGTGTGTGTGTGCGGTTGTGTGAGCACACATGGATTCACAAACTTGTGCATTTCTGTGTATTTGGAGGTGTTGCTGGACAGACTAGCACATCTGCAACCAACAACACCAAAGAAGAAATAGTTAGAACAGCTAGACTGATGAAGGCTCCCTCCTCCACTCGAACCCGCCTACTGCCCACCACCTCCCACACCTCACCCCTTTCTCTCGACCCTCCCTACGTATGCGCATGCACACACACACACACACACACACACACACACACACACACATGCACACACACACGCCCAACTGACGCACAGCATGTTGCACGCTCGGCAGGCAAAGTGGTGTGGGAGAAAGGAGTGGCATGCAGAGCACTCGGTGGGGCGAAGAACACGTGCACGCATGACCGCGCGTGGGTGGGTTGTGTACACACGCGCGCACACTTCTACAACTACTACGTGTGCGCGTGTGCGGGGCCAGGGATGAGTGAGTGTGAGTGCGTGGTGCGTGCGGGGGTGAGTGTTGTTTACCTGTCAGCTGGCATTGATTAATCTTGTGTTCGGTGAGATCGCTCAGCGACTCGAACACCTGCAGGCAGCTGTCGCAGCTGTGCAGCGCCGGGCGCTCCTCTTCCTCGTCCTCTTCCTCTCCTGCTCCTCCTCCTCCACCTCTTTCTTCTCCTCCTGCGTCCTCAGGAGAGGGAATCCGCCGCTTCTTCACGCCGACGCTGTCTTCACCTTCATCTTCTCCAGTGTTCTCCTCGGCGGTGGCCGGTCGCCGGTCTTCCTCTGCCGCCACTGACTCTGCTGCCCGCTGGGGATCTGACACCACACACACACACACACGGGACAAGAATGTAGTTGCTGGCTTGAACGTGCGCCCGTGCGCAGAGACGTACGCGCACAGCGTGTAGCTCCCATGCAGGCACGCATGGTCTTTTTCTGTAGAACTGTGCAGGGATAAACATCCATGTTGAACCACATATTGCATGCATGAAACCGGCGATACATGCAGACAAATCCACACGGACTCACACAGTCACACACACACACATATATATACAAACACAGCGCCAGGCGTAGGCCCGAGCTGCCTCAATAACTTCCTCTGGGTGACAATAAAAATCGGTTTCTTTAATATGAAAAAGTAATAACAAAATGCACACACACAGAGACACACACATACACAGCAAAAGAAGCTAATAAAAACTGAATAAACACAGGTTGGTCCACCGGTCTTAAAATGCACTCGTGCCACACTGCCAAGTCTTGACCGAAAAACATTGGTTTTGGATGGCTGCCCCCAAATACATGTGTGTAGGTGTGTGTTTTTGTGTGTGTGTGTGTGTGTTTGTGTGTCCATAAACAGACACACAGTGAATGTAGACTCAAAAACACACATTATAGACACACATTCATAAATATATCAGCGTTGCCACAGTTATTTGTAAAAAGTAATCAGACTACTGATTACTGACTACTACTCTAAAAAGTAACCACATTTGATTACTGACTGCGTTACATAAAAAAAGTTACATTACTTTCATTGCTCTTCATTACTTCTTGATTCTATTCATTATCATTCAATTTTAAACAATTACAACAAAACAACAATACAATAGACATGAAAAGTGTGTATGAGGGACGAGCGATCACGTTCAGTGTTATATTTTTTACTGTGTTATTTGTACTGTACCAGGGTGTAAACCAAATGTCCGAAGTCAATTTGCATTTGTGTTTTATGCATGACCTTGCAATAAAAGTGATTTTGATTCTGATGTACTATACGAGTTGTGCTTCCTACTTTTTTCCCATGGAGGAAGGATTTTCTAAAACACACACACACACATGCATAAAACCTTGCTGCTTGGTGTGTGGTAATAATTCTGGCAAGCACCCAACCAGCGATCCCCGTATGTATACTATATGCATGAGCAGCGTCGGGGAGGTGGCCATTTTAGGTCCGACCTCAGCTGGCTTGCAAGACGACAGCAGAGAAAGAAAAGACAAAAGGAGAAAAAAAATTGGGGTGTTCATAAAGCAAAAAAAAAAAAAAGCAAAAACAAAAACCTTGAACTAACGTTCCAGAACCACTCAAGGCCACCCAGAATTCAACCCTGCCCCCACAATCATCCACCCCCGCCTCCCCTCACCCCAAAGCACACCCGCTGTCTCGCCTGAAGCAACCTCATCGGCCTCGGTCTCTGCCGAGAGCCAGGAAGTTACAATAGACTCTGTGGGGAGCGACTGTCGGCATGGTGAACGGTAAATTTGATCCAGCGTACCCGGCAAACCATCCTTGGGAATTGTGTGGAACGCTGAGATTTGAATCCTTGGCGGACTCAAACGAGACAGCAACCCGCACTAATGCATGTGCTATCCATCCATCTAAGTAAACCGTTCATGAAATATCAAGGTGTTCATAGCATCACTTGTCGCTACTGGTTTCTAATCACTGTAGCACCTGGACCAGTCTAGTTACAATTGTGTTGTGTCTTCTACTAGGTGTGCAGTGTTATCAAGAACAAATGCGTTTTCCAATGGCTGTGTACAAAATCGCTCCCTAACCAACATATAGTGCAGTATATGGGGCGCACACCATTCTGTAGTGTCCGAATTCTCCATGTACCCTATATAGTGCACTGAAAGTATGCCACAATGCCCCACAAAAAGTAGTGGGCATCGGATGTACCCTAGACAGGGCAATATAACCCATAATGCATTGCGAGACATTTTAAAAATGACCTAAACTTAAAAAAAATGAAAATAGCGACCGATCACGGAAAATCGTTATAAACGTAAGTACTTTTGACTTTTTGTGATGATTTTTGAATTTTACAATTAGATTTTTTAATAATTATATTTTATAATAATTATAATAAATATAAATATATTAAATATAATAATAAAATCAATGGCACCGACTCTAGTGTCGGAAATCTCGGGCGTTGCAGTTGAGTGCACTAGAACTGAGTGCACTATATGGGGGTAGGGAGTAGGGGATAGGGAGCAATTTCGGGCACAGCCACCGTCATGTTCACACGTAGGCACTTAATGTCACATCATAATGTGACATGCTGGATGTGTTGGGCGTGTTAGACACGCATTGGTTCTGATAACATGTACTATCACTTCTCTATATTAGATAGCACGTTTCTGTGAAACGTGGGCATTTCCAGACACATCCTGACAGACGCTGGCTGTTTGATCTATCCATCCTAATATATTTTGGGTTTCAATAAACCTTTTGAGACCCATTCAACCAGTGTGCTTCCTCCCGATCTGAACTCACCAAGGGCATGGATATTGCCTTTAAAATATCCATTACAGCAAGTAATGCATCTAGCGTTACATGCAGGTTCACGTAACGACCATTTTCCATTTTATTGACAGGGTAAGTTAAGCAAGTGGTTCGAGAGAGATCGGGGGACCACATTGCAGAAACGTGTCTTAACGACTGTGCCACAGAGTCAGCACAGGTGCAGCCACATTTTGAATTGGATTGTCTATGTATAATCCTTTTTTTCAATTTTAAATGTTTTCAATGTTTTTGATTTTTAATGAACCAGCTTTGGACAGTTTGGACCCAACAGTGGACATCAAACTTAGTTTTACAATGCTAGGACACACTTGCCAAAGTTGGTCTAAATCTGACTTACAGAATTAAAAGCTGCATTTAACACTACTTATAACAGAGATAATCAGATACCACCAGAACCATCACCACACTCAATGGCATAAGCACGCATGGTGCCGTGGAGGGATGTGTGTGTGTGTGTGTGTGTCTGAGGGAGAGAAAGGGAGTGTGTGTGGCAGGATATCTCCCTCACCCGCCACCATGCTGGTTGTGACCCGTTTGGACAGTAAAGCATAGTTTTTAGTTTGGCTTAATGGTAGCCAAATTTTGTCAGTCTGTCTTAATGGCTGGATTATCATCAACATGCCGCCACCTGTCTGACAATTTACCTACCTACCAAGATATACGCACACACTCATTTATTTTTTCTGAATAGTCTACCTTAAGTGACTAGTGTACTGTTCGCAAATACTGAAATGACACAACAGCCTAATTTCCAACAATCTCCAGTGTGCGTGGGACACTCCATTTTCACCACCAGTTCCTGAACGGAGTTGGTACAAATCTGTTTACCCTGAAATTCAGGAGAAGTATTAATTGTATGAATCAGCTATTAAGTTAGTGGCAGTGTCCATCTGGCAACTACATGCAAACAGACAGTTTGATGGTCACATGTGCTCCAGGACAAGCAGAACTGTCATTAACTCTTAGGCGTTATGAGGATTTGTTGAGTCCTTATTAGACGTGCAACGGATCGCTGTTGATCCGTGATCCGTTCGGAACAGCCCTGACGTTTCGGCACACACGTGGACCGCGGACTGGTCTTTAAAAATAAAAAATAAAACAGGTGCATGCACTATCCCTTTTTTTTACTTATTTTTTATTGAACACAAACAAAACAATACAATAACAAAAAACAAACACAACAAAAAACAAACACACAATGTCACGAATAGAGTGTAGTATTTGTCAAAAGTCCACCACTTTTTTTTTCCCCCTCAGTTCGTTGCAGTATCACTTTTTGTGAGAGGCGCCAGAGAACACTACCGTCAAACAGGACTACCATACACATTTACACATTGAGATGTACAATGAAAATGCGCTATTGCACATTCTCATTTTTGTTATTTGTCATTTTGTTATTGCACTTTAACTTGTTTGACCTCGTTTTCCTGCTTCTCCATCTTGTTATGGAAGATGATGATGTGCATTATTGCGTATGTTTATTTTTGTCTAATCTTTTTTTGCAATGATCCGGAAAATCTGTGATCCGTGAGCACTGATCCGTTGCACCACTAGTCCTTGAGAATCTTTTACGAAATAAGGATCTTTGTGATATCAAAGTTGAGTGAAAAACACACCATAGGCACCCATGAATTTTGGAGTAGCATGATCACAGCCAAAATGCTGCTCAAATGAAATGAACACTCAAGGACCCAATGAGTCGTCGTAGCACCTAAGGGTTAAGCTCTGTCTCACAAAAGGTGATGGGCCTTAGTGATATCATTAGTTTCTCAGGTGAAAACCATTATCAGAACCAGTATTTTTTCCTAAGCGGTTTGTTCCAAACAGAAACAGAATTATAACGTTTCCGGCTATGTGTTCCACCAATAAATTGACGTTCCTGAATGGGTTAGAACAAAAAAATATAGTTGGCGGAAGGGTTAATTTCGTTCCTGTCAGATGTTTAATGCTATATAATCTATGTTGCGGCGAACCCACAGCAACTCGCTAAAGAGGCCCTTTGGTAGCGTTCTACAGCCGAGGTCTCGTTGCGTGTCGGGGCGAACCCACAACAACACGCTCCAGAGAGTCCCGCAATGATTCCTGCTTCACTGCTGCATCGTAGATGTTATAAATACTTCTGTTTTATTTTTGAAGTTATCCAAAATGCACTCCTTTGAGGAACGAAATAAAACCGGTATTAACCGGTTATCATTATTTTTAAATGAGTGTTCCTGTTCCAGAACATTAAAAATGATAACGTTTCCGGTTTCGTTTGTTCCCTAGAAAATACAAAAAGTTCCCGGTTTTCGTTCCTAGAACCGGTTCAAAGCTCTGCACGCAACCCACAGTATACGCACAGCCACCCTCACTCTAAGAAACTGGTGACTAGATTGCCTCGCGAACCGTGCAAATCTCTGAATCCAGAAGCAGTTTTTTTCTCTTTCCACAGCGGATACGGTACAGCCCCAAGGTTTCATCTCTAAATGGGGTGGTACCCCCTGGGTACCGTCCTCTCCCGTTTGGCCAAGCGGCCACACTCTAAAAATACCGGCTCAGCGCTCCCCGGTGGGAGCCAGCGGGAACACAACAGAAGGTGTTTCAAGAAAATGAAAATTCCCATCTCTCTCACTCCCTCATCCCCGATTCCTCCCTCCCTCGTCCCAACTTCCGAGCAGACGGTGCTATGAGGGTGGAGGCAGGGTGCGTGGGTGTGGCTAGGGGACTTTGAGACGTATTCTTCATACTCGGGCCAGAAGATACAAAAAATGGGTGCGCTTCTACCGTCAGATGACATTAATGTTTGAGATGATTTGGGGTGGAAATAGAGTTATATTGAGTGCTGTTTTTTGCGTGTTCACAGTGTATTCCTGGGCATATATTGTCAGAACAGTTCCACAGCCAATTTATAACATACAAATAACATTTTGTTGTCATGTTAAATTAAGTTAGCATGCCATGTCTTTTACTTATAGCTTTGAAGATTAACGTAGACTGACCTGGTAATTTACTATTTACTACGTTATTTACTGTGATCAAGGTTTGTCAATGTGAAATTGGAATGTGATGTGCATGTAGCCTGGCAAAGCGAGAAGAAATTAATGGCACACGGATAGATTTCGTCTGGATTAAGCAGGCTCGAAAAAGTGCCAAAAAAGTGTAAATCAAATGAATTTATCAAATTACCCGAGATTGCCCGAATTTGGGCGACAAACTGATTTGTCTGTCCCGTTGCGAGCATCAACGAATAGTTGGTTCTGGCTTGCCAGGCTATGGCACACCAGGCTAGCTTAATTTTTTCCAATTCAGTTTTTTTTAACAAGTCAGTGGGTGGTTTAATGTCATATCCAAATGTGTCATTAAACGCCAAATCTGTCTACGCTAGAGAGCCCTCACTACTAAAACTACTTTGTTTCCGAAAATACAAATGTTTCGATTTCAAAGAAAAAAATGAACAGATTAATCGATTAACCGTGAGAAAGTTGGCCGATTAATCGATTATCAAAATAATCGTTAGTTGCTGCTCTAGTGTACTGTAGACTAACAACAGCGAGTTCACTTATGATGTCCTTTTCCTATTGCTGTACGGCCACTGAACGGCAGGTAGCTCTGGAGGAGTCAAGCTGCACAAGCCACTTTCTGACCTAAACACCTCTACTCGCCGCTGGGCAAAACTCCAACCTTTCTGCACAATGCGTATATAGACTGTCCCCTTGTACATACACTAGTTCCCTTGTTACATGCCTTTGTTACACTGTGTCCTTGTCTAGCACATGTACCAAGAAAAAAAATCCTAGTCTGTGATCATTGATAATAATACTTTTTGTAGTCATTAGACTTAAGTGTGTTCACCAGAGAGTATATCGTCCCATCGTATATTCCATGTAACTATACTGCTCATATAACGCTTTGGTGGAACTTCCGTCCATAGCACTGAAAGGGTGAACACATACAGGGGGGTGTCTGGTTCACCCAAACTCCTGGCTTGACTAAAGTGCGCGGTAGGACATGATGTGGTTTCCGCACTATAGTGCACATTTCCTGGATTGTGGATACAAGCACTGTCACAAAGGGAATTGGGAGATGGAGATAAAAGAATAAATAAAAGTGGCAACATGTGTGTGTGTGTGTGTGTATATAAATCCAGCAGTGCTGTATAGATGGATTTATTTCTGCTGTCTCCGTAGACAAACCGCTATGCGTTTTGCCTGAAGGCATGTACCACTAGAGCACATCGATCCACGGGCCTCACAGTTTCCAGTCGTCGAG
>OMKY01052700.1:5541-17668 GCA_900302395.1 Bregmaceros cantori | reverse complement strand
ACACAGTAAGATATGGCACAATGACAAAAACTTTATACAGTAGATATACCTACAGATAACCGAGTAATTGTAATATATAGTAAATTACAAAAAAAAAAATTATATATATATATATATATATATATAGACAGAGAGAGAGAGAGAGAGAGAGAGAGAGAGATATGATTGGGAGGGGTTACTTTTCGAGTACTTTTGAGAATAATTTGTCCTGAATTAAATACATTAAGAACAACCAAAATGTAATTACATTATTTTCTGTGTGATTGTATTAAGATTCTTTTGAGTAATCCAAAAGTAATCCAACATATGATTACTTTTGAATTACTTCCCACTTTTGCTTATGCAGTTTTTACTATATCAGTTTTACAGTTCCACTATAATTCTGGGTTGTGGGGAGGGGCTGTGGGCCACACACACACGACACACACACACAAAAACACATGCACACACACGCTAGTTACGGCCACTTTGCAAGATAATTAAAGGGGTGTCGCTTTTTTTAAAGCCTCAAAGTGCCACCCAAGGAGTGGCAGAGCTCTGCAGGTACATTGTTCAGTGAGGTTTATACGACTATACTCTGATCACTGAAGTTGTTGTGTAACCGGTTCGCATTGTGTAGTTGAAAGAGTGGGAATTTTTTTTCCATTAACACCATCACAGAATTACAAATACTGCACTGCGCTACGAAAAGAGTTCACGATCCAAAGGAACTCGGGGCAGAACCAACAGAGCCACAGTCAGAGGAGACGCTGTGAGAGAAGTGGCTTTTAGGCGACACCACATGTAGTCGCACGGTCTTCTCAGTCCGAGCCACCCACCTATGGAACAGTCTCCCTGCTCAGATAAGGGAAACAAGCAACCATTCAATCTTCAAATATAATCTTAAAAAATTTCTAACGGAAACCCAAACCTGCAGCCATTGATCTCATCCATTCCATTCACACAATCTCCTCACAGTCTTAAGCCCAATTCGCACAGGACTTTTATTACCTATGGACCCCTGGTAATTTGGAATAATTGCGGAGGACGTCTGACTTTCATTTGACGTGCGAATGCGCGATGTCAGTGATTTGCAAAGTAATAATTCCACTGCGAGTCACCAACTGTGATTCGGTGAAACACCACAAAAGGTTTGAATTCTGAATTTGTTTAACTTTGTTAATACACGCACACACGTGCGTGTGTGTGGGAGTGAAGTCTGTGTATGTGTGTACACGTGTGGCCAAGCAAAAATATGGCACACATGTCATAATGTCTTTTAAACTGAGCAAAAGACAGGCTTTTACTAATCTCGTCAGAATACACGACAAAATAACACAGACGTCAGGGGGTAATTGCGAATGACCAGAGGTCCCCGCGTGATTTAATGGCAGTACAAATTGGGCTTTAGTATAATATAGAGCCAACTTTGGTTATTTGCTGTGCAGCACTAGGGAAAGTGTATCATTTACAGGCAGTTACACCATTCACCAACAATGCCATGGTAGAGAGTCTATAAACAGTGAACCTGTTTCTCCACAGTCCACAGCTGTGTAGACAGACAGACAACTAAAAACCAGACACACTACGTTTGTAAACACTGCTCATGGTGTTTGTTGCCCGCAAGGAATATTTTGTCTTTCATGAAATGTATGGGGGTTGCGATAAAAAGCTAGTGTAAGAATACACTACTGTCTCATGTACTCATAAATCCTGCCAGAACTTAATATTCCACTTGCGGTGGCAGTGCACTGGAATTTGACCAACATTTCTGGACAGACTACACACTGAAAATAGTCACCAATTTTAGTCCACAAAATGTTTCCACTTTATAGGAATTCCACTGCCGTACCCCCGATGATGTCCCATATATTACAGTGGAAATATGAATACTGCTTTCTAGGGCTTGAAAATGACGTTCTGTTCCGAACGGTTCAGGCAGGCCTATGTTTAACGTTTTCGTTCTTGGAACAGTTCCGCCACCAAAATATTGGTCCTGAACCAGTTCGGAATGCAAACATTTTGTTCGCTCTTAAGGTTCCTTATATTGAGCAATGTTAAGTTTAGATATAGTTAATACAAAATATATTTGGTGGACTTTCAAACTTCAGGGCAACTGTATTAATGTGAAACCGGGTTTAAAACGCCATTACATTCGCTTCCTTGTCTGTCCACAAGATGGAGCCCCAGATGCATGGGGCTTGATGACTGATAGTAAAAGTTGGATGGATGCACAACCGGAAATAGTCTCCCAGACATAGGGAATGTTCAACTATATAGAGAACAGAAAAAAAAAACGTTTTTGTGAATTTCATAATGTTACGCTTTTGTTCCGGAACAGTTAAAGAAATATTTTTTCGTTTCCGTTTCTGCTCCTCATAAAATTCCGTAAAATTCAGTTTTTTTTCGGTTTTCGTTCCTTGAACCGCTTCGGAGCCCTGCTGCTTTCCTCTGCAAACAGTTAATTGAAGTTGTTAAAGTTATTGGCGACTGGAAAAAAGTTTCCAAATAGTCACTATTTAGAATAGCGATGTGCAATATTCCAGCACATTGAGGATCCATCGACGGTTGGGTGTCCTTGTAGTCATGGCAACAAACACTGCTGTGTTGGTGGATCTCAGCGACGGTTAAACGTTTCTTCATCTCCGCTATGACTTCGCAAACATGGGAGGTCCACGCATGGAGGCCGTGCAGGCAAATATCCCAGAGCCATCGAGACACCTCAGCCAGCCATTCATGTGCAGTCTATTATCTCTGATAGATGGTTTTTATGTCGTTTCTGTTTCAGTTGTTTCGTTTTTTTTCTAACTCCTTTCAAGGACTCAAGTCACATTCATAACATGTCACATTCATAACATGTCACATGCATAACATATAAAGTTTATAATGTGTGAATCGGGGGCTTAAAATAGAGGTTAGTTAACAACTTAGTAAGTTAATTGTCACAAAGGAGAGTGGATTAGGTTTTGTGAACCATTGTGGGTTAAATTCCACAGTGGAGAGTGTATTTCAGTTTTTAATAGATAGCTTGTTCAGTTTCATAAAAGGTTGTGTGTGTGTGTGTGTAACATTTTCTAAAATCAAACAACCAATGGGTGTCATTCTAAATAGTGTATTCAATGGTGTATAGATGCACTTTTACTTTAACTCTAACCTTTTATCTTTGATTTTGTGCCTGTAATCTCTAGATCTTCAAAAAATGTGTTGGATGAGAGTAAAATTAACAACAACTATACGGACTCAGAGAGTGCAAACCTCTATCAAGGCCGTGATCCAGATCATCTTTATACATTGCTCCGACAGACAGACAGCACACAAACACACTCCTCTCTACTGCCCCCACAGTTTCTTGTGATATTTCTCCATCTTGCCCGCAACTCAACGGAGTGCTTAGATACCAACGGACAAACTGACAGAACTACCTATGGAACCAGGAATTGTATAAATGGGCTTTAAGCATAGACTGTATATAAAGTAGACGCAGCGGGCATGACGTCATCCCATTGCTGTGAACGAACTCGGGTTGTGTCGCCGACTGCGCGCTGTCAATGTTGAAAGTACCCGTATATCCGGGACAAGGAGAGATAGAGAGAGCTATACAGTATATGAGAGAGAGACACCCCGCACATGACTTCTTCCGGTGGTACTGTCCGCTAGGGGCGACATAGTCAGAATGAATGGGATCCTATGGTAGCTGAAATAAAAAACATTAACGCCAAATCTGATGCGTTTGTGAAATTATGACCCCCCTCACACAATTAATTGATAATTATCCCGGCAATATACATTAAAAAATAAATTAGGAAAGCTCTTTAAATAGGTTAAAACAGGCTGCTAAGATTGGAATATTTGTATTGGAATTTCCATAGGGCTCAGTTTTCTGAGGCCCATACCAAACCGGAAGTAGGCACGGACATCAAAACGAATGTGGTGTCCATTGTTATATACAGTCTATGGCTTTAAGCCACTGAATTTGGAATATGGAATATTGGAATGCAATGGCATTGATCCCCTGCTGCACTATGTCACTCGCACCGCTAATTATAAGTTAAATACAGTGGAATAATTTTGTTATTCATAATGCAACGACAATAAATAGTGTGATTCATACACTCGGGATGTCTATAATTGTGCTCTACAAACATGGCAGTGAATCAACAGGGCTCCACTAACACAGCTGAAGCAACACACCACTAGATTAAGACATAATCAAGTCTTGGTTTACACATACTTTATGTTGACGCTCAAAGGTCATGGTTATTTTACCAGTTAAAACCAAAGTTCAAAAGTGCAATGCCACACCAAGGAAGCCCAGATCCTCTTCATGTTCTCATTATGAAAATGAAGACAGATGGAAATAATGTGTAACACAACTGTCAACTCCCTTAGCAGATTAATGTGCTGTTTACACTTAGCCTGACGGGCAAGAACCAATGAATCATGCACGCATTGCACGCGATTAGAGCGATCATTGGGTCTGGTAAAACCAAGGTCGAAAAACGTGTCAAAAAAAAAGTCAATCAAATCGTGTTATCCAATCACAGAGCAGTTGGTGGGACAAGCGGCGTGGAGGCGTGACAACCAAACTCCGCCCACGTCTCGCGTCGTATATACCAAACTCCACCCATATCATGCGTCAACCATACCAAACTCCGCCCACGTTTCGATTCAAATAATTTTTATTGGTCCGGCCTGCATTGGTTCTGGCTCGCCAGGCTAGTTTACACAAGGGTGATGACTTGAGCAAATTCAAATATATTTTTGTTAGTGCATTCCATACACAGTGTTAGGGGCTCGACACAATAGTTGAAAACTCTCAAGCCTTACATCTCGAATCTACTTTAGATTGATTAAGGAACTTTGAGTCACACGTACAATAATGTACAGTAAAATTCCTCCTCCGCATCATTATTGAAATGTTTCTGGTTGAGTCACGCCTCGATTATCCTGATTGGCTACAAGCTGTGACATCATCGGATGTCCCCTCCCATTGTCTATAAATCAGTGATTCTTCCCGACTCCCCAGCCCATATTTCCTGAATTGTATCGTGCGACCAGTACAACACAAATTAAGGTGGTTGTGCCGATTCATACTACACGTTCAAAGAGACCCGGTTCTGTTCTGATGGTTTAACCCCTATTTTCCGAAATTTCTATGTTCAGAAAAGTTATGGAGTATTTAGTCATAGTAGTCGTTTAAACACAGTAAGGTAAGGAGTAACCCCAGTGCTTAGTTTGAGGGGGAGCAAGGGGGAGCTAGCCCCCCCACCTCTGACGGCCGCTCGCCCACCTCGACGGCCACTCCCCCACCTCTGACATGCGCTCCCCCAGCTGATCTTGTGCTTGGGGAGCTACTCATCCTACTCGGGAACTCTGGCTTGACAAATTAAGCACTGGGTAACCCCTAAGCTTAGCCCCTACCCTAACACCTTCCCTAACCACTACCCCAGCCCAACCCTAACCCCTAAATGACCCATAACTTCTTCTGAAGTGATTCTATTTTGATTCAAAGGCGACTTCTGTGCATTGTGAATGCTACACCTCACGTTCAAACCAGGAGCAAGTCACTTCCTGTGCTGTGTGGATCTAGCCTTTGTGAAATTAAACGTGTTTTGGGACTCGATCCCCTCCCGCATACACACGCACTAGCAGACAGAGTTTCGCCAACAGCGCGGTGTCCTGCTTACCGACGACTGATTGGGTGTTTGCAATGAGCCGCCGGCCTGTAGCCGATGTTGCTGGTGATAACATGACGCGGCCGCCGTCCGTTTGTCTGCGCTTGTTTACGGACATGTGGGCAGGCGGCGGGCAGACACCCTTTCCTGTGTATACCCCAAGGAAGCCTCCTACAGCACCTGGCACACACAGCTCCACTCAGTGGAAGATAGAAATTAAGCACGTCCCAGTGCAAGGGTTTTTTCAACATGTGGGTGTTTTTTTATTTTCCAAGACCCATAGAAAAGTTAAGTTCTGCGTCCTTGTCATCAACAAACATACCAAAGGAAACTTCACACTTTCCTTGATTATCAGACAAAAAAGTGTGTACCCGCTTCCATTTTTTAGTAATGTCTCTAGAACATGGGTGGATATCATGTTCTATGGATAAAAATATGAATATGAAGAAAATATTAGCGTATACATTAATTGTAATGAGTTTGTGTCCGAGTAACTAACTTAATTGTTGTACATTTGTTTGCTAACGTGAACCAAAACTGACAACATTTCAAGTTTACAAGATTAATTTCCTGTGTCACTGTCAATATTCTGGGGATTTCTTAAGAGTGAAAATATCCAACCGATTAGTCGACTAATCATTATAATCGGCAACTAATCGACTATTACACGAATGGTTAGATTCAGCCCTACCTAATATGCTTTCTTGTTGAGCATTAGTAAAACATAATAGTGACTTGGGAATAGTGAACCTCGAAAGGGGTATGAATGGTTGTACCCGAAATCGTTTCCTACCCCCTACTCCCTACTCCCCATATAGTGCATTCACTTATAGTGCACACTACAGCAACAGTCGAGATTCTGTGCCGTCAAAATTATTATAAAATATAATGATAATATAATTACAAAATTCAACAATCATCACAAAAAGTCAGAAGTAAATACATTTATAACTATTTACTCCCGCTGCGCCATTTTTTTTTAAAGAGTTTAGGTCATTTTAAAAGTATCTCACAATGCATTATGGCTTATATTGCTCACTACTTTTTGCGGTGCATTGTGGGATTCTTTCAGTGCACTATATAGGGTACATGGAGAATTCGGACACCCCTACAAAATGGAGTGCGCCCCATATAGTGCACTATATAGGGAATAGGGAGCGATTTCGGACACAGCCAGTGTCTCCTGGGCAGTCTGTGATCCTCTTGTTGAGAATGTGCCCTCCATTAATAACGTGGTGTTTTCCACCTCACAGTCGTTGCTCTGGTTTTTTGGGTCCAACTCGTAAGGGGGCTTTGTTGGCATGTTGCCAAACACTCAGGCCTTAGTGTGCTGGAAATTATACATTGTTTCTTTACAGTGACTTACTAGACAGATTTAAGGGCCAGCATGTTTGCGTTGAACCTATATATATGTACGCTTTGTGTAACAAATGTTTAATTTCCACACATACATTACGCCCCCGGCTCACAGCAACCCCCCCGTCTTTCAAGAGGTCTCTCATGCACTTTTGCTCCATCTCACTCATGTGATCTCTATCGCTCTCTCTCTCTTTCTCACTCATTCTCTCGGGTTCCCTCCCTCTCTTTCCATCTCTCCTCGACACTGACCAAGACCAAACCGTCGAACCAATTATTAGACCAACCTCACCTATGTGTACAGTAGCACAACAAACTTTAGCATTCATACGTATCCGGCTTAACCTCGCAGAGCGGCTGCAAGTCCCAGTTGCTAGTTAGTATGTTCTATTCCCTCACTTGTATGAGCAAACCTTTAATAACACTTTTATCCCCATGGCGACCATGGGGATAAAAGTGTTATGTCATGATGTAGCGGTAGTAGTGACACATTTTTATTCCGTTTAATTCTGTCTTAATATCCAATATGTTTTTAATATGCAATTTGCAGTGGCACCTTTTTAAATTCTTTTAATTCTGTTTTTGATTCTCTTTAAAACTAGTCATATATATATTATTTATCTTTCTTTCTTTCTGCACGTCCCTCTCTCTGCATCGCTTAGGGTTCACAGTCTGGTCTGGATTGAGCAGGGTCAAGAAGTAACATTGACTGGGTCTCTGCTAGGTCCTAACCCAACGACCGTGAACGGCGAGCGATACGTGAATGTTGTTTCAACGTGTTGGCGGAGTGGTTAAAGACGTGCCCCCATTCATAGTCATGGCACTGTGGTTTCAATTACAGCATCCGTAATGCCGCGAGTTCTCCTCCCCTGGTCGGCTTGTCCGTGATGTCTACCCCCAATCTCTTCAACCCAGTTTCTGACTAATCCTGTCAATAGAGATGGAAAAAACGGTGCTGACGCTGGAAAATAAATAGTAATAGTAATAGGTATTAAATAATTGACAGACAGGTTACAGAGGCTTTGCAGATTTCATTTGCACACACACACACGCCACTGGCAGGCTGAAGAATAAAATATACGTATTATTTATACTTTATATTCTTGTTGGTAACAAACACATTTTATTTTGTTTTGCCAGTAATTATAAGTTACACAACATTCTCCTACACCATACGGAATGCAAAGGAAATACAACAACAGAATGTAGAACAAAATACTTTCCTATATCATACATTATATTATTAGCAGACTAGTACAATTAATATATTGACTGTTTAAGTAGGCAATTCTTTAGCTTACGGTGCACATTTACTGTAATCATTATGGGCGTTGCTGTGGCCTCCACACCCCCAGTTCCCACAGCCTCGTGCGGCGCATATGTTGACTTGGGAGACACCAGACACATCTGCTACTACTTGCATGCGGCTTCTTGGTGTTGGTGTGTTAGTTTGGAGACTTTATTTATCTCATGTGGGAAAAGGACACAGATTGCAAAAGTACCCAGATTTCTTATTTGAGTAAAAGTAAAATACATTTGAAGATCTACTCACCACAGTCAAAAAACGGAAACTAAAATGGTACGGATATGTAACGAGATCCCAAGGACTCTCACAATCAATCCTTCAAGGCACAGTGCCAGGTGGAAGGAGGAGAGGAAGACAGAGAAAGCGATGGGAAGATAACATCCAAGTGTAGACAAGGTGCAGGCTGAGTGACACCATGTGAATGGCCGAGGACAGGGGAAGATGGAGGAAGTTGGTTGCAAAGTCTTCAGTGGTGCCTCAACGGTCAGCCAGACTACGGGACTGATGATGATGATGAAAATAATTTCTATAATTTAATTTCTCAGTGGGTGGCGGTAGTGTGCTGGTAGCTGCTAATATAAAATAGGTAATAATAATTACCTGACAACAAAAGACCTCTGGAGTCAGGGCATCGATGGAAAAATGAACGCATAAAATTAACTTTTTTTTTTGATTGACTTGTAAGACCGTCACGTGAGACATTAGCCTCATCATGTTTTCCCATAACTGTCACGGTTTGCCAAATACACAGTGGATAATTTTCCAAACATCAGAGATCACCTTACCTGTTCTCGAATGAGCAGGCGGGGATGTATACATCATCAATTTTTAATCAGGTTCTCAGGTCAGCACAATAGCTGGAAGTTGGCAGTTCATACTCTGGCATTCATCCTTTCTCCCAAAATTCAAGTCCACTCAAACTCACTTGCGTGGGTGGTCACTACCTCGCCATGCCCGACTTGTGCCGCATGTATACAATACCACAAGCTGGCAGACTGTTTAGCGAGGCCATGCAATGTTTAGTACTCTCAGTACTGTTTACCAGACTAGGCCGAGACATGGTTTCGGCCTTTGACCACATCAGTGCGAAAATCTCTCTATTGCCATGACCTGCCAGACTAGCACTATGTAGGTATCGCAGCGGGAATTCTAGTAGTTGAAGCAGCAATGGATGGTAATCATCAGTGTTGTGCCCGAACGTGTTCAAAGAACGATAGCTCATGAACTCCTTTGTATTTTAGGTGAACGTGAACAAGACGTTCATATCAAATTTCAAAAGATGTCCTAGCGATGACACAGCAATAAGGCAAAATAAATGTCCAAACTGCACGGTTTCTATGCACATCTGAGAATCTAACCCAGCCCCTGATCTAACAACAACATTAAATATTGTCTTTTGTTCTGCTTGTACACAGTCAATAATGTTGATTAATTATACCTGACAGCATCGTAAAAAAAGAAATAACAAAGAACTAAAATGATGACTTATGAATAATGAATGAATAAATTCATTTTACTAGGACTGAAGTGAAATTTGAACAAGTTCATGTTGAAAGTGAACTTTCCCAACACTGGTAATTGTACATGTTTTATGTTATGAGTGCATGGCATGTTAATTGGTGGCATTATGGCCGTATACTGTAGGTGTTAACTGCTAACAATGGGGGGTGGCAGGCATGGGAGAGAGTACGAGATCCATGGAAAATATTAGCAAAGTTGTGTGATGCAGACCAGCATTATACCAATCTGTTCTGTTTAGTTGCAGAGCGAAAGAAAGCAAAAAGGACAGAGTTTATAAGAGCTGGATTCAGAAGGACCTCTGAACATAATACCAAATTGTTCTTTTTTTTTTTATGTTTTTTTCCAGCCCATTCAAGCTGTTTTTTCCAAGCTTTATTTATTAGGGTTAGCGGCAACAGGTGAAGATGGGGGGCAGACATGCGGGAAATACGCCGGTGGCGAGTTTCGAACCACCGACTCACCACGCCATTAAGGCATATGCATGCTTTCCAGCGCTCTGCCTAACCAACTGAGCTACTGGGCAGCACATCAAAATGTTCTTCAAGTCAACATTACTGTTTGTTGTATTTTTTATTTGTTTTTCTTACATGCATCTGTTTACATTTTACGCGTTGGGTTAAACTGATCACTTGTTTTAGCATCCGTCTGACATTTTATTATTAATCATATAGCAGCTTATAAGTTACTTTGAAATTACCCTCTTTTACACGTAATTAGTAATGAAACACGTCACTAGTTAAAGTTCCTTACCAAAGAACTCTATTACTTTTGGGTTACTTTGTTTCAAGATACTCCTAATTTACCAAGTTTAATGCTAAAAAAAATGTGATCCTTTCAAAGAATGTATTGTAGGTATTTTAGGTGTATTTTTTAGTATTTTAAGGTGGGTTGACAGTGGGGTTGAGCTGAAATATGATTTGTTCATGGAAAACCCAATATCATATCAAGGCAACACTTTGCAATAATATTCAATGTTTCACAGTCAAAGTTAGAATGGCCATTATTGTACAAATCTATTCTGTGTGCACCAGGGAACGTGCTGGTATGCAGTCTAAATGTTTGCTTGTCGCGTCGTGGCCAGCTCTGTCCGTGCGAAAGAATGGAATATTGCTGCTCTCATTGTGCTAAGTGTCCGAGTATGTTGTTGTCAACATTTTCAAAGGGCCGGGCATTCTTGGGTGCTTTTCTAACATCATTTTTGTTTTTCATTCAACAATAATCCTTTAAGTCCTCCTGTTTTTTTGAAGGGGGGCGACAAAAAGAAATGAGTGTTGTGTTTTGATTCCCATTACTTGTGTGGCCTTGCAATTATAGACAGAGATGCACAAACACACAGGCATGCTGCACACATGCGTGCATACACACTTTCTGGAGGAAGACAAAAATGAAGAAGTAGGTAGTTGCAGTAGTTGAGGCGTGATGAGCACTGTTTGAATTACGTGGGAGCCAACGGACTGAGCTCCCTTTCCCTAAGGCCCCTTCCTATGAAAGAGGCAAACTTGATTTTCTGTGAAGGTCTTCAATGTGTCATATTATATTACCGTAATGAGCATAATGCATCATCATGCATTCACAAATTTGTATTGAAAGTTTTTTATTAAACCGCAACACATATGGCTCTACTTCACCACCACACCATTATGCGCACACCGACACAAAACTTTGGAGCTTGCAAACCTCAGACTCTGAGGAAGACATCTCTATCTCGTATCGATCTCGCTTCCATAATCACTAGACAAACCTCACGGTACATTATGTGTGTCTGTGTGATATTATCTTCGGCTAAGAGCCTGCTTGAACATGCAGAAGTCACTCCTGTCTGTTTTAATAACCAAATCTGACCTGGCAAGAAAATTGATGACGTCATTAATCGCATACAGCCACTACAAGCGTATGTGTGGTTTTTTTTTTTAAAAGGGACCCCCTTAGGGTCAAATTCATAATTTGATTTGTGTGAAAGCACTGTCAGATAGTCCAACGGAGATCATTAGGACAAGGTGCAGGGCTTGAAAACGAAATTATTTTTAAAACGTTCCGTTCCGAACGGTTCAGACAGGCCTATGTTTAATGTTTTCATTCTCGGAACGTTCCGCCATTTTGTTCCGAACATTTTGTTCATTCTTAAAGTTACTTATATTGTGTCATGTTATGTTTAGATATAGTTTATACAAAGAATATTTGGTGGACTTTCAAACTTCAGTGCAACTGTACTGACAAGAAAACCAGGTTTAAAACGCTTCCTTGTCTGTCCACAAGATGGAGCCCCAAATGCATGGGGCTTGATGACTGT
>OMKY01052699.1:0-10562 GCA_900302395.1 Bregmaceros cantori | reverse complement strand
AATTGGCAACATAGCCCACACGCCGACACACACAAATCGGATATGCGAACAACACCGCCCTCTGTTGGAAATTAGTAATGTTGCACGATATTGAGAGGCACAGTTGGCAACACAACACGTTTCAAACTGTTCAAAATGGTGTCATTTTCTGCATTTCCTCAACATTTTTTGGACATTTTGGATTGAACCCAAGATTTTAAAATGTTACACTGGGTGAAATGGTGGTGTCATATTAATGCATTGTAAAGTGTTATTACACTGTAAACGTATAAAACACGTTGTTACGTTATGTAATATTCATACCGTATATAATATGTTATATACAATACTTATATTGTATATTATATACTATACTTCATTATATACAATAAATATTTACAATATTATATAACACAGACATTCGGGCCGGCCATTTGCCCAGATAGACTAATGGGTGGTCCTCGCTGGTGGTATAATTCCAGACCGATTAGTGTTGCCATTGGACATGCTCCTGCCAACTCAAAGAGCTTGTTGGCAAGCAGATAGCATTGTACCATGTCTGTTGAATATGCATTATGTTTAGACAGCCATGTTTGTGGGTGACTTTGTAACTGTGGTTGAAGCCTTATGGCCAGTGAACACCAATGCAACTGCAGTTGCAGGAAGTTGCATTGGTGAGCACTGGCCATTCGTTTTGAGTTGTATTTTCATTGAATACTGGCAGATATGTAAAAGTGCTTAATTTTCCCCTCTCTCTCTGTGTTGCGTGTGTGCGTGATTAGGTTTTGCTGAGAGCAGAGAGGAGACGTGGCCACAGGGGCCACATGGGCGTTGATGACGTCACACTGAAATTAGGGGCTTGTCGATGACGTGCAGACAATAAGTGACATGCGTGTGCATCATTATCAAATACCATTATCTGTCACAAGTATTATATAGAAATGTGCAGGCATTTCAGCAAGTCCATTATCTCGCAATTACACCGATTGTGAAAAGAGACTTTATGCACTGCACACAGTGTTTGAGCCAAAGTTAAAACTGTTTTATAAATATTGAAGGAAGTTTAGGTAAAGGTTCCGTCTTGGTGTGCTACAGTTGCATTTTTAAGATGGTGTCCTGCAATCTGAAAGTAGTGGGCGAGCTAGTTTACACAATATTCAATCAAACAGGGGCAGCCACAGGGAGGCGTCTGCCATCGGAGACTACACCTAACGCACCCCCATTCATTTGAATGGTGCTGTGTCTACCGCAGCGTCCGCAGGGCCACAAGTTCGCCTCTCCTCTTCGGCTTGCCTGCGATGTCTACCCCGATCTCTTCAATGCAGTTCCCGGACTAATCCCATACAATAAAGAGAAAGAGGAAAAAATATCTAGAAAACTCACACGGCTCCAAGCAGGAAGTCACAGACACTTGGGAGTGGTCAAATTTGGACTGGCCTGGCCATCTGACATACAGGGACAATGCCGGTGAGCTGCAGCATATGGGACAATGAAAAGAACTTGCCAAGGCCAATCTTTAGTCCTAGTCCTGGTGATGACCAATGGGTTTCAGCAGAGGATCTGGAGACATGAGACACAGTAAGGCAGGTCTGGCTTTAATGAAGCATTTACTTGTGAACATGGCAGTGAAGACACTCATTAGACAATGATACAGTGTGGGTTTGAAAGAGTTCGTGTTGTTTTATGTAAATGGTGTTTGCCAAAATATGCACATACTTAGCACATTATTTCACAATATGATGCCGGTTGTTTTGATTGGGACATAATAAGAACATCCAAAAATTTGACATATTCAGATCAGCCCCTGATGTTTGACTGACTGAATTTTAAAATGTTTCAATTTATATACATCCAACCACAAATGCCTAATGGCTCTTTACTTTCATGAGGGCTAAATCAAGATCACTTTGCACATCACTTTGATGTACTTAATAAACATTTGCACAACTATGTGTTAATGACCTTTTCCGCAAACCATTAACCTTTTTCCTGGCAACCCTTTTTATGCCATGAGATTAGCATTCACGTTTGCAATATTCTGTATAATTTATATATAAACATATAGGCTTATGATATAGAGAAAAATACCTCTACTCTCTAAACTATTTGTGTTTACAACATTTTTTTCTTTCTAAAAATGTCTTGACATTTTTGTCAAGACATTAATCAATAATCATAAGTTTTTGTTGTGCACCACTTCATGGGAGTCCTTGCGCTGAAATTGTTGTTTTGGAGTTGAGTGCGACTTTGGGGCAGGTTAGGCTGTGAGAGGGGAGTCTCTAAGGAGGGGCAGAAGCTAATCGTTGTTGGCAGGTTAAGCAGAACTTATGGCTATCTTAAACGAAAAATGTACCATGTGGAACGTAAAAGCAATACCTTCCATTGGGTGGTTAACTTCATCATTCTTCGCTATCCTGGTAGGTCAATTCCGTTTGACCATTTGAACATGTTGTCACACGTCATGAACATGACAACGCATGTAAACACACAGGAAATGTACTGAATGCTTGTTGTGCCATTGTGATGATTTTCTGAATCCCGAACCTCTCGGGAATGTGTGATTTACAGTGGGTTGTTCAATCATTTGCACAAGGTGGAGTTTGGGAAGGGCTCTGAGACTTTTTTTGCTATATTATGAGATGTCAATGCAGAAATGCCACGTGACAATCTCATTCAAAATACAGATTGGACAGGGGTAAAAACACAAATGACTTATTCTGTGGGGAAAAGTAAAGTTAACAATTATAAGTGTGATAACTGACCCACCCTTGTTACAACTCGTGATCAAATCAAATATTACACAGCAGCTTCCTATGCTGTGTGTGGGTTATAAGGGGTTATGGGGATGAGTGCCTTTATTAAAATTCTGAAAGATTGAAGTGTTAAAATTAAAATTTTTGCCCTCAAAAGGGGCATTTGGAGCCCATTGATTTGCTAGATAATGAGCTGAAATGAGTCCGTCCACAGGTGCCCACAGGACGGTAGTCTCTGAAAAAAAAATGTACAACTATGCAAGATATCAGGTCCACGACTTGCTCTAGAATTATAGATTAAATAACCACGGAAACCACTGCTCAATAAGCACTGACATATACGTTTTAGAACAATAATGCTCAGAGCAGACAACACAGAGTTCGTAACAAAATGCATACCAAAAATGTTCATGGGAATAGTGAAATTTGATGATTAATGAAAAAAAGATGTGACGTCCTTCACTCAGAGTGACGTACCCTGAACGTCACTTCCCCCAGGACCAAGCGACCGTTCGCGCGTTTTAACTCGAGCCTGCTCACAAAGATCCCAGGCTCCGGACGTACGGTGGGCGGACACCTTTTTCTGACATGTACCAATCCGCGAACGACTACAGCGACAGGACACCACGTGAGGCCTACAAACTTGACGCTCATTGGCCTATAGGTGGTGAGCGGCAACCACAGCACCGGAACGAAATAACGGCAATAAAAAAATCTGACAGATTGGCATTCATTTTAATCACGTTCAGTGGCCTGGCCGGTGGAACGCATAATTAATATTTTACAATACTGTAAATATTAGAAAACATAAATAACACCTATTACCATTTAAACGATAAAATCTGAATTTAAGTGCAATTTGAGCAAATATATAGAATTCTAATTGATAAACTAAGTGACATGATGAAACATAATTTTGATGAATATTTTAAAAATAAAAGTTGAAATATATTTTTCTTCCCAGTCCGGTGCCCAGTGTACGGCCAGAGCGTGGGCTTAAACTATCTTGTAACTATCCGGGAGTGACGGCCGGGGGAGAGAGGCAACGAGGGAAGGAAGGGGGAAGAGGAGAGAAATAACGAAAGATCCTTCCCTACGGGACTACACGTGGAGCCGATCGGTTTAACATCGGACTAACACTTTCCAAAAACGATAAGGACTTTATGGACGCACTCCCCCGTCTCCACCACCACCATCTACGGCAACACAGCGGCGCACGCTAGCCCATTTAGCCGGCTTAGCACCACTCTTCCTTGGACCGTACCACCAAAAAAACACCGGGTCTCCTTCACCGATCGCACCAGCAACTGTTACTCGGAATCTTTATATGCACATTTCCCCGGGTCGGAACTAAGACGCTTCCCTTGGTTACACGTACATAAGAGTACACCAATCGGTGGCTTCTACGCCGGACAAATCACAGCGTTATGGGGGTGAGTATTGGTCCTGGGTTGGTTGCTGGGGTAAGGGAGTGTGTGCGTGCTCGTTTGCGTGTGCGCGCGCGCGTGAACAAAGAGTGTAGGGTGGCGGGGGGGTCGGCATCGCTGCTGGGTGCATGGCATGTGGGTAACAACGCGTTGACGGAGGTAGAGTTGATGGATCGACGTAGGACAGAACGTTGGAGGTCTGGAAGCGCGTGTGTGAGAGAGTGGAAGAGATAGGGGCAGCGATGGATGATTGAGATGGAAGAAACGAGGGAGGCGTGGAGAGGTAGCTCACGTGAGGGATGAAGTGGTAGAGCAATAACAGCCCGCAGTTGGAAGAAGTCGATGATGGATAGATTTCAGAAGATGAGAGTGTGCGGTCGGCGGTGGGGGAAAGATGATATGAGGCTCAAGAATTGCGTTCCCAATGCAAATCCTGAGTTGTTGATGTCCGTTAAAACACGATGGTGTGTTACAAACGTTGTTGTTTGTTTGTGTGTGTGCTTGTTTGTGTTTGGGATCATCAAAGTACCAGGCAAGGTGGGCCAACCAGGGACGCTTGGTTTGGTGATTGGAATGCTCGATGTGGTTGTTGTTGTTATTGTTGAGAGACAGCATCTGAACAGTTTTTAGATTGTTTCAGTTTTGTCCTGAGTGGCATATTGCTTGGCTGAAAAGGAGCCGCAAATTGTGTGAGCTTGATATGCATAACATGTGTATGTTGTTGTTTTTGCTGTTGTTGTCGTTGTTACTGGTGTATTGGTGGTTGATGCTGCGACGTGTTTTAAATGTCATGAATGGGTATGAGGCGAGAGAGTGGCGAAGGATGACGTGTGGAAGAGCTCAAAGGTGATTGTCGTAACGTTTGAGGGGCGGAAGATGTGTCTTGGGGCAAGTCGATGCGCGTTTAGGGTGAGGAGAGGATATGCATTTTTTTGAGTAATAAATGAATACTTGTACTTTATTCCGGGATCACGAGTCCATATGAAAAGACTATTAAAAAACGTAGAGTAACACTAGATGGCTCGGTTGGGATGAGAGGAGGCGATGCACAGAATTCACATTTAAAGTTCATGACGAGAGCAGAGCTCGGGATCGAATGGGAGAGAGAAGTGCGCGTGAACGGTCGAGATATTGTGTAGTTGGTACTTGATCTCTGATTTTGATTGTTGAATAGTTTTCCATGTATTATTTGCGCTGTATATTTTGATATTTGTTGTTACTGTTATTTCGATCTACTGTTGTATACTTGTCACATTTTGTAGCAATAAAGGGATTTCTAATTGGTTTAGGGCTGCGAGTATTCAAACCGAAAATCACGAATTATTCGAGATTAAAATTGCATTTTCACTTCAATGAATGAATCATATAAGGACATCATTATTTTTTATTGTTTAACATTATTTTAATAATTATAGTTTGATTATATTCATATTTACAAGCTTATGGGTGCGAGCTTTTGGTCACGCTTCACGTTTTTTCGCAGTCGATTGATATATTGTGATCCAGTTCTTGATAATGGCGATTCATCGTCCTAGCCATGGATTTAATATAGACCATGGTTAATTGAACGATGCTGACTGATCCAATACTAGCTTCGTAGAGACCGACTTATGATGCTAACAACAAGAGCAAACTCTGAAATTCGCATTTCCTCCTCTTGTGTCTCTCTGTGTTTTCATTGTGGGTGCGCGACCTGTTCGCGTCTGTCGCTAAATTTATGGGCCGTGTGACAACTTGTGCATTACCAAAGCTAGCCTCGCTAATGTTGCGTTCTAATTTTTTGACCAGGCAGCCTGTCCGACTTAATACGGCCACCCCATTGGTTCAGCCACCAGCATCAGGCAGGTTGGGAAACCACGTGATCATGCCTGGGCTAATGGGGAGGATGCATTAACTCGGAACCAGCAACTTGAAAGGATACTGGAAGGGCTGCACGGGATAGGGTAAACGCCGTTTACAACCAATATAGCGCCGGTTGTTGGATCAATGTTGAAATGAGAAGCAAAATAATCCAGCATTGTTATGGATTGGGAAAATAACCCCAAATCCTGCTCAAGTGTCACTTTAATCCTTTTGACTGTATGAGGTTATGTTACACGTTTGGGTAGTAACTGTATCCCCCCCTACAGTCTATGCTTTAGCCCCTCACAATTACATTTTAAAATCGAAATGTCGAATTTTAGCTGCATTTGACTGGAATTTGAGGATTCCTGCACTTTTGTTTTACTTTATGAAATCCTGTCAAATCGAGGCTGTTGCTGTAACTCGTATATTAAAAAAAAAAGTGAAACCTGTTTTATTAGAGTACACCGGCTTTCATACAACACACCTGCCATATTGAGAGCATGCCAAATCACTGAAATGGAAGTTCTTCAAATTCAACACAGAGATTGTTCTCTTTATTTGTATTCTAGATATATTTAAACATAATTTAAAAGTAATTGAAAGTAAAAGTGAGGTAACAGGATTATGCTACAATTGTTTTTTTTATTGACAGAATACACTGATAAAAACATCAAGACATTGAATCTCAGAATACCACTAATATCCAAACCTAATGTACAACTGCTCTTCGGAAAGACGTGAATGTGTTAATTACCTTGCGGTCAGCATGTATGGATGCAAAATGATGAGAAATGTGGGTGTGGTATTGCAGAGCGCAAATTACCACCATCATTTTAAAATGATGCCGTAGGTGTGTGTTCCCACTGATTAGACCTGTTGAGAAATAGTCAAATTCATGGCAAAATAAATGGCACCAGGAGTTAAGAGCATATATGGGAGTAGTTCAGGAAACGGGTCAAAAACGATACGATATGATCGTGAATCGTAGTCAATATTTTAAAGATATCGTATAACCCTCAAAATTGTCTATATCGTGATTTGTACATGGTACTCTATGGTATTCTGATATTTTTATAGCAAAGTATGAATAAAAGACTGAAAAACATAGAAACAGATTAAGCCACACGTGGTCGCGTCACCAATCGTGGTGTGCAAGATATCTTGAATAAGAAACTACTCCAAGTAAGCAGCTGCCACTGTGACTACAGTGTGAAACTATTTCAATCAATCATATCTATGCTCAGTATTACAACATTTCAAGGTCTATTTTAAACAATTAAAAATTACAAGTATAGAATATCGGTTGCATATCTATTACTTGTCCACTATCCGAAATTGATTATTGGTATGGTTGCTGCTCGGTGACGGTCGACCAGGCAGAGAGCAATAGTTTCATAGCATTGTCTGTTTTAAAAATGTTTTATTAAGGGGGCGCGCAGTGACGGAGTGGTTGGAGAGTGCGTCCCCAGGCCATGGGCCGAGCCACGCAGCGGGTGGCTTTGAAAGTGTCCATCTCTGGACACTTTCAAAACCCAACTCAAGACTCACCTTTTCACCCTTGCTTTTGCTAATTATATTAATTTTTGTTGTTGTTGTTGTTTTTGTTGTTCATTCGTCTTTGTTTTGTGTCTTGTAAAGCGACCTTGGGTTTCTTGAAATGCGCTCTATAAATTAGTTATTATTATTATTATTATTATTATTACTGACTATTCGTCCCAGTTTCTGATTTAATCCTGTCACTATCTCTCTCAATGAAGAATGAAGAGTTGCGCTTGTGCCCAAAAAAAACTTAAAAAAAAGGTATTTTATTATTGATTTATCTTTGGTAATATGCTACCAATTGCCAGCAGATGGCAATTTAACTATGACCATTGTATTTGCCCCTATACAATGGATGTGGTAAGGTATATCACTTAACTGGTATACCTTACGTGCTAGTGCTACCATCAAAATGTCTGCCACAGGCAGCCAACCTGTGACGTTACAGTGCAACAGCCCTATTGTGCCAAAGCAATTATCTGTTTGTCAGTACAACACCGTCTGCTGAATCCGGTGATAGTGAAACTATTAGTCAATATTTCACCCCTGAGCTATAGCGAACACCAGCAGAACCGGTTTCCCATGGTGTTGGACAATCACCAGTAAGTAAACATTGCTTGTTGGCGAGTCGACGAAAGTGCGTCTCAGCTGAATAATTGTAAAGGACATCTGTAGAAGAATAAGGTGACGGTACGGTCGGTGTGCAATTCTTGTAAAAGGGTACTACTCTTATCTCTAACATCATAGTATTCTCTTAAATTGTTAAAGCAGTTTTAAGTTATGAAAACGAAAACTTTTTTAAAATGGGCTTTCTCTGGACGTAACCTAATTTTGGCTTTGGTTATGGTTTTAGTTGTGTTACTTAATGATGAATGGTTGTAATTAAAACACCAGATATAATTATTCATTGCAACTGCAAGCAACACCGGGATGGATGTACCAAATATTCAAAGTTAATGTCTATTGTTGAAGGTGTGCTTACTGTGCTAGTATTTCAATTGCAGCTACCTGGTACGAAAAAAATGCAACTTTTCAGCAAGCAGCTGATCCTGGAAGTGAAGACAAATGCATACTCTCAGAGTACAAACCCGTGGACCTTTGGGGTATCGAAGAACTTGCATGTTGCTGTGCCTGTTTGAAAATGGTGAATTTAACTGACGCTGTTCACTGCTCTGTCCAATGACAGAGGAAATCCAACAGAGCCAAGGAGAAGAAGGCCAGGAGACAAGAGGAACGAGCAGCTATGGATGCTGTTTGTGCTAAAGTGGACGCAGCCAACAAGGTGAGGGCACAATGGTGAGAAAAACTGTGAATGGATTGATCGGCAGTGATTAATCGTTTCCCTGTTTGGCCCAACTTCCGCTCAAACAATTTTAATATTTGTTGTTCCCAATGCCAGTCTCCATTCCCAGTGTCATGGCCTTAATACAATAAAGAGAACACGTACGCTTAGGTGAAAACCCAATGTGTTTGAATCTAGCACAGTAGAATAGGCCCTTCCATGGCAATACTAAAAACCGAAACCGAAAAAAGTTTGCAATATTAATATTGCAAACTTTTGATAATAATTCAGGCTAATAATCAATCCGATTTTAAATTGAAAAATTAATTGATTAATCGTCAGTAAAAATTGGTGATTAATCTATCTAAATAATCGTTAGTTGCAGCCCTAACTTGATCAAAGTAAAATATCATTGCAGTCAAATGAACAGGCTGAGAGGGATATTTGCATAAAATTGTCTTTTGAAAGTCTTCTATTATTGATTTAGCGATGGTAATCTATCAATCTCCATCAGATGGCAGCATACCTATGTCATTGTATCTGCCCTATTTAACGACGTGAAGTAGTAAGATATATATATACCACTTACCCGTATGTATACTTCACCATACGTGATACCAGCAAAATGTCTGTGACATTGCGTGCAACAGCCCTTTTAATTCTTACAAAGCAAAAATGCAAAAGGTAGTAGAATGTCAGAGAGAGCAAATCAGTCATCTAGTATGCAGTGAATTCTTAATTTTTGCCAGTCATCCAGTAACAGTAGCTATGTTAAGCTTTAACTAGGTCGATTGGATCTTCGATATGTGGTTACAGCAGTTGAACAGGGTTCTTGTGGTGGGGCCCAGGTTTTTTGTGATGGGGCCCAATATATTTTTTCAGGGGCCCAGAATTCTTGGCAGCGCCCCTGGCTATGCTATGCATAAATATTGTCTTGCACATGCAATCCCTCCATATTCCACTAGAGGGCAGGTCATTCTGGAGGATTAAAGGTGTCGCCAGGATAACTGAAAAAGCTGTGCAGGCATCTGGATAAAAAATTTGTGGAGTTGTTGGAAATGACCAACGGAAGAAGTGATTACATTTTGGTGCATTTCTGTAACCTATAAGTAACATAATCATACTTAATCATCAACTTATCAATAGATCACTGGTAATAATACATAAGCACTATTTTTTTGTACCACTACGGTGCAGGTTTGCAATCTCTGAGTGCTTCTAGTTTAAGCTGTTTTTATCAGGAGTCACAATAACGATAAAATGCAAAACGATTGCGTTTGTGCTAAGTTAATTTTGTATTAAAATGACACAAACGAGCAAGTTCATTTTTGTATATACATATAGTAATGAAATTTAGACACTTAACAAAAGCTTCAAGTCCAGTCGTGTCTCAAGAGGTGTTCACAACACATCCACACACAAAGGCTTCAACAAAATATCAAATTTTACTAATGGGTATAATGTGCTACAATTGCCCCTGCTGCTGAATGACTTGTGTCCCACTGCATATTAATATAGTGCATCTAGGTTCGTGTTATTTATATAATGTATGTCTGAAAAATCGTGTTCCTAGCTCTTTGTATGTGATTTCAGCATTCAAAATAAGCAGTTAAAAGGCTTGTTAGACTCAGCCACTTAAATATGTGTCAATCACTTGAATATTTGTCAAGTATTTTCTTTGTTATGCTTTTCATAAAGCTGGATGACCCACTAGCTGCCTTCCCTGTCTTCAAAAAG
>OMKY01052698.1:0-12358 GCA_900302395.1 Bregmaceros cantori | reverse complement strand
TTTTTTTAGCACCCCCCCCCCAAAAAAAAAAAGTTAAAATAATAAAAATAATAATGACAATAATCATAAAACTTTATTTGAATTTACTTACACACATTCATGCGAGGCAACACAAAGAGCTTCACAGTGTGAGCACAGGACGGTAATGACAAGCCATGCAGATAATAAGTAGACCGTGTAACAGAGGGATTACTGGCCATGAGCAGTAATCCTGCCAGCGCTACAGACACACCAGTTATTAGTACACAGCTAGGCATGATATGTAGGCTGATTAAGACAAGTTACAAGCTTAATAACCACACTAAAGTAACAACAGGCTTGGGCAGGAACCGAATACAGGTAATCGGATTACAGTAATAGGATTACATGTAGTGCTGCAACTAACGATTATTTCAATAGTCGATTATTCAATCCGTTTTTATAATTTTCCTAGAAAAAAATCCCCAAGATATTCACAGCGACACAGAACTAAATCTTGTTCACTTGAAATGTACTTACTCAGACAAACTCTTTACGATTCATTTATATGCTAATATTTTCATGGGCTTTGCTAATATTTCATTTCTTCATAATTTTTATCAATAATATTGAGTAATACTGATTGTATTTTATATTTTTTGAAATTATTAAATGACTCAAATTTATGTAAACCAGTGGGTGGTGATCTCATCAAAAACTGATGACAATAACAATGTTTCAATTCCTTTATTGGGTGCAATGAGCAGAGCCCCTTCTATACGAGATCACAGTCGGTTTCATATACCATTTATCACACACCCATTTTGGAAGAAAACTTGAGAAGAAATTGACGTTTCATTCAATATTGACAATGTCCATACTGTCAAACCAAATACTAAATTAAATGTATATGTTATTTTGAAATGACAGACAATTGCAGACCTCAAACCCGTCATTAAAGAACATTTTTCACTCTATCATTCTGTCTCTTTGACTCAGTGATGGCCTCATCTTTATAAGCCATTCTTCGAAATTGGTGACCCCGATGTGACCTCATAGATCTCAAGTCTTCAACAGCAACACTGAAGGATTAGGGGCTGCCTGCATCATTCAGTTTCCCAGCTGACATCTTGGCTGAAAGCCACTGATGAAAGCCTCATCAGCGACGCAGCGCATAAATCCAACCACAGTGCATCGAACCCGAGTGCTACGGTGAGGTATGAGTGCTATACAGAACAGACACTACTCGACAACCTACTACCGTATTATCAAAGTGGAGCATGCCATGACCCTATTGGGAGCAATTTCAGGTTCAGTAATAATTCAAGTAATACTCCGCAGACTGACGCCACTCAAACAAATGATCAAAAGCAGATCTCTAAAACGCTACGGTCCCAAATCAACCTAACAAAACTCTAAAAGCTAAAAGAAGCTGAGGCAGACAACCCAAAAGAAGGCACGACAACATTTACAAATGGTCAGGTCTTGACCTACCGAACCTAAACAGAACAACACTGAATCGACGCCTTTGGAGAAGGATGCCTCATGCTGGTGTACAGTCTGCTACAAGATGAGATAGTAGAATATTAGCCTGGCAAGCCAAACCAAACGCATCGTCCCCGGATCGCTGGAACATGCGATGGAGTATGGAGTCAATCGAATCCAAAAATCGTATCCTCGGCTCAGTTTCTGCCGACCAATCATAGCCTCGTTGAGGCGGCCTCTCTGCGAAAGCCTCACTTCCTACTCGGTCACTTGTCACGCCTACTGTGCTGTGATCGGATATTTGATTATTTAAAAATAATGCACCCCCCACCACACCGCTTTTCGATCCCATCGACTCCAGACCCCAAACGCAAGTTCGAGCGGTGTGTGGACGATTCTTTTGGTTTGGCTTGCCATACTAGTAGAATATGATGCTTGTGTTCATTGAGTTGTATGGTGCAGCGCAGGTTACGCAACGTGCTTGGAGGGCAGAGCATTTTGTCATCCGGTCCAGCATGAAGATGCTCTGTAGTGTATAAATGCTGTTGACTCCACTCCTCTCACCTCATTACAATCCCTGCACGCTATCGAGCGCTGCAGCAGGTTGGGCCGCCGCGATTGGATAAGTCGAGGACAACAGGACGCACTATCTCCTCCTTAAAGCTTAGTGCCATTATCAACTGGGTTCCCTTCTCTCTCCCTCCCTCTCTCTCTCTCTCTCTCTCCGCCTCTCTCTCACAAAATTCTGTCTCTCTCTCCCCCTCGTGTCTTTCTCACAATTTTCTTTCCCATCTTTCTCTCTTCCACTTTCTCCCACAAACATTCTTCAATCAACCAATCTATGTCTTGCACAAAATTTGCTCTCCCTTTACCTGCCTGTATCTCCCTCTCTTTATTCAAACTGTCCCACCCCAATAACCTGTCTATCTCTCTTCCCCGCCAACCTGTTTCTCTGTCGCACAAAATTTTCTCTGGCGATTCTTGTTTTCCCCAAAAATGTTCTCACTCACCCCCAAAACTCTCGCTCTCTCTCTAGATCTCACCTCCTCTCTCTCTCTCTCTCTCTCTCTCTAGATCTCACCTCCTCTCTCTCTATTTTCACTGAAATAAAAGCATCTTGTGTGGTGTGGTTAAAGCTCCAAGAGAACTACTGCCCACGGGGTGATTAACACATCACAACCTGGCCGTTAGTGTTGTTATCAGGGCGACCGAGACGCCACCCACTCAACGCCCGCTCCGTTGATATGGAGTCTCATGTAAGACTAACACTTCAACAATACTACGGTCTACATAACAACATCTTATTCAGTGCTAGCTGTGTGTGTGTCTGTTTGTGTCTGTGTATCTTCAGATAGTAGTGCTACCAGGAATCTAAGAAAAAAAAAACATTTTTCCGCGAGGCACATTCCCATTTCCACAGAGAGCAATTGAATGATCCCACGAAATTCCGTGTCTTAAAATTCCATATTGTGCGAGCATGAAAAAATAACGTAAAATGACCAGCTGAAATTATCGTATTAAATGAATTGCAGGGGGTCCGCGTTGGCCGAGTGCTTATAGACACCACACCTAACGCGACCCCATTCATGTTAGTGACGCTGCGTCTGCCGCAGCGCCCGCAGTGTCATGAGTTCGACTACGCTCGTCGACTTGTCTGCAATGTCTACCCCCAATCTCTTCAACCCAGTTTCCGACTAATCCTATCCAATAAAGATGGACAAACGGCACCAATGCCGGAAAAAATAACTTAAAAAAAAAAAAATGAATTGCAATATAAAAAACATTAAAATATTGCATTTATAAACAAATTAATTAATTCAGTGCATATAAAATGGTAAAACGAAAACAACGCTGCACGTTATTCTTCCTTCTGCTGTTTTCAACACACTGCACGGCATAGAACAGGGCAATTAATAGCATCTATATTGTAATCTTTGCGCCGCACTTATAACAAAAGTCTACTTACTCGTTTTAAAATGTACTGTGAACGAAGGGCGCAACGCGCTTATGTCACCATGCGGGTGACGTATGCTCGCTGCACCCTTCGTCTGTGATGCATTTAAAAAACAAAAAAAGATAGGGCCAATAACTCAAGATACCGGTATTCCACAGGCTGGGGAGGATTCCGCAAATGATTATCATTTCCACAAATGATAATCATTTCCACGAAAACATCCGTGATCGTGGAATATGGCGGATTCCTGGTAGCTATAATTTAGGGTGGATTGCTCTAACGTGGGCCATTTTTTTTGCAATGTGGGACAGTTGCCCAAGAGTGAATCAAGTCAAATGCAGTGTTGAACAGTTGTGTTAGACACATTACCATAGTTTACTTTTACCATAGTTTGACCGATATTCATTAGTTTAGGGGAAGCCAGAGCCACTGGAGCTTAGGTGTCTCACATTAGGCAGTGGCCCACATTAGGGCAATCCACCCTATTAGCCTGCCAGTCTAAGTTGTCCTGTGTCTTCAATGCCTCACCCCTCTCTTCTAGAGATTCAGGGCCACGGGAGGACGGTGAGTCCCGCGGACAGAAAGATTTGTATCATGTGACTCTAAATCTGTCTCTCTCTGTGGTCTGCTGTTAGTGCAGTTAATGTACATGTATACGAGCAGCAGACGCACATAACCCGGAAACGCTCCTGACCACAGAACCACAGACCACCTTCATGTCTTGGCGTCACACATCACTTCCTAGATGATAGACAGTTAAATGTCGGCCATGTTGCACAGATGTCTGCTAACGACACTGTTGGAAGGGCTCTGAAACTGGGGTTTAACCCCTGAAAATGCAACCATGAAAGGGTTTAAGCTAAACACTACTCTACATTTTATAGTAATTGAAAGTTAAAATATTATACATTTTGTTAGTTTGTTAAGATGTGGAAGTGTTGTGAAATGAGCCTTTAATGGCAACTATTTTCACACACTTTTCACCGATGTTTGAGGTTCCAAGGACGCAATACAAATTGTATCTATTCAATTCAGCCGCAAAACCAAAGTACTGAACAAAACACAAGTGGGCAGGATGCAAAAAAATGAATTTGACAACAATTAAAATGGCACCAAGTAAAATAGATTAAACCAAAATTACACACTCCCAAGAGCTAGGGAGAAGAAGTGTGTCTTTAAAATGCACCAAACTTAACAAAAGAGACAACAAACGATTTTTGTTACAGCACTACCTTCAAAATTTCAACTCAAACCAATAATGGAAGCAATCAAACACAGATATCATACTCTATGATCCTATAAAGCGGGCACAAATCAGCCTTTCACTGTTTCTGCTTCAAGGGATTAGTAGGAGTAAAAGAAGCAGAAACAGACAACCCCAGCAGTGAAACGACAAAATGTGCGAACAGAACAATGCTGAATCGGTGCAAAAATATTGTGCGCACATTTAGTGCAGCACAAAATTCTGTTTTTTTTTCTGATGTATGAAACTGAAGCATAAACCAAGCGCTCTGAGACCATGCTGCAAAGCATGTACAGCGTTAGCCAAAGCGTGGCATGATCCCAGATTACACGTAGAGATTAAATGTTTTTTTTCTATATTTGATATAGTGGCAAAAACTGCCAACTGGTGTGTGCTCCCTACCAGTTATGATTGGCAGAGAGACTATTTACGTTATCCACACAGGTAAACTGCACGATTTGGCTGCTGCAGCATGAAAGCAATTATCACACAGCATGAAACAACAATGTAATGAACTGAATGGCACAGGGGATATAGATGATTGTGTGTGTGTGTGTGTGTGTGTGTGTGTGTGTGTGTGTGTTGCTTTTTAATCCTGGTAAAAGTAATGTATGTAATGTATTAGAATTGCAGAGTGGTGTTGAGTTTGGATAGACATACATACTGTATAAAAGAGAAAGAGAGGGAGAGGACAGAAAGAGAGAGACAGAGACAGATAAAGAAAGTGGGAAGAGAGAGAGAAAGAGACAGAGGGAGGCAGCAGAGGGAGACAAAAGAAGAGAGTGAGACAGAGAGAGAGAGCGATAGGGAGAGAGAAAGACAAAGAGGAACAATGAGGGAGAGAAAGAGGGAGAGACATAGATAAAGAAAGAGGGAAGAACGAGACAGAGAAAGAGACAATGGGGAGAGAGACAAGCGAGAGAGAGGGAGAGAGACAGACAGACAGAGAGGAAGCGAGAGGGAGAAATACATAGAGACAGGGTGGTCTGTTCATTTGTTTGAGCTTGACGTCACACAAGTATGGGCTTTCACATCCTTATAACGGGGTGATTTGGATGTCTGTAGGTGTTTGTGTGTGTTTGTGTATGCAAGTGTTGGTGTGTGTGTTTGTGTCTGTATGTATCATTTGTATCGACAAGTATGACTATGTGTCTGTGTGTGTGACTGTGGGTGTCTGTATGTGTGTCTGTGGGTGTCTGTATGTGTATCTGTTGTGCCTATACGTGTGTCTGTTGTGTGTGTGTGTGCAAGTTGTCTGTGTGTACACACGGTGTGTGTATTTTTTCATTGACATTTGACATGACCAGAGGCACGTTCATCCATCACATGGTGACAGGTCAAACTGTAGCCCCAATCACAGCCTCACACAGACTGTGTCACTAGATTAAGATACATGCCGGAGAGAGTGGTCAATTTTCAAGTCAGTGCCAGGGCCCTGCACGTCTTGCAAGATTTAGGGTTGATTTGAAAATCAAACAAAGCATTTTTAGCACAAAAACATTGCAGAACATTTTGAATTAATTAATACTCACTGTGAAAATGGAAGATTGTTGCGACATGAGGGTTAGGAAACATTCCTGGGCTGAAAGGTCCTGGGATCTAGTGGATCATGTGTCGATATTATGTTTATTACTGATTACAATATTTAATGAGTAACTTGTAACTAAGGGATTATTTTTAAAAACTAACCTCCCCGACCCTGTCCATCCTGTCTGTGTGTATGTACGTGCTAGCATTTGTATGAAGCTAATCATGCTCATCTATGTGTGTATGAATGTGGATGTGTATGAATGTGTGTGTGTGTGTGTGTGTGTGTGTAGGGACGTCTCAGGGCCACCATGCGCTAATGAGCACCATTTAAATCCCGTCCCAGTGATCCGCTCTGACGCCCAGTTTCTCGTCCCCAAGGCAGCTGCTCCGCACTGGCCTGGAAAACTGCGGCTGCACTGGCAGCAGCCATTTTGGCTCATCGTAAGAGGACGGCTAAACCAACATACATGCACACATACACACACACACACACACACAAACACATACACACAAACACACACACACACAAACACATACATACACACACACACACACACACACACACGAACACATACACACAAACACACACACACACACAAACACATGCATACACACACACACACACACACGTTACCGAGTCAGAATTAGTCTAATGGACGGTGTGTGTGTGTGTGTGAGACCACTTAAAGAACAATTCTTTTTTTCTCTGGGGATTTTTGAAATTATTCCTACTATGTAATTGATGATGTTTACTCAATATGAATTTGGTTTTACCCAAGGGTTTTACCGGGTTGGGGTTCGTTTTTGCATGAAAATCAAATTGCAATTTTTGTCGCTGAAATCCTTTTTTATGGCGCAAGGGCCCTTTCATATGAACTGCCTTTCATATGAACTGTATTGCGTGTAATTTTTGTGTGTTTGCATACACACCTGCTACAATCTCTCTCAGAATACACAGACTTGTTCAAGTCTATGTGCACACCCAATCGATACTGGACATTAGCTGGGTGTCTGCTAGCTAAGCTAAGCTATGAGCTAAAGCAGGGAACAGGCCAGCAAACGGCGCCAATATAAAGTGGGAGAAGTGCTAGAAGTGAGGTTGCTAATACACTGATTGACTGCTAAAGGCTAAATCTACAGATTCTCTACAGAGCAACCTCTACAGTTACACACCTGCTACAGTCGCACACCGGGAGGCAAAAACAGAGATTGGTCGGTAACTCCACATTAAGTCAAGTAGTCTGTCAGTGCATGTCAATCGAACTCCACCAGGGAACATTACTAGTTTCCTGGCTTGTATTTGCTTCTATTTGTCAGAATTTCCAACACCTTGAAGAGAAACTCTTCGAACATTATGCATGCCGTGTGTGTGTGTCTGGATGTGTTTGTACCGAGCCGACATTGATTTCCTAAATAAACATCCAGTCACGTCTCGTTTCATTCACTAGTCCTATGCAAGGGGTAAAGCACGCTCCAGACCTCCAAACACACAAACGCACACAATGAGTCACGAAGGACAAACGCTTCTGTGACTCACACCGCTTTGTATCTCTCCCACATTTTATTCATCACTCTCACTCGCTTCTTTCTCTCCCCTATCTCCCCTCCACCGCCTTCCCAACATGTCTGATATTGTAAACATTTTCGTGAATCAGAAACATAGCACTACACTCAGCCTTCCCGGCCAGTAACTAGGCCTGTCACGAAATTCGCTAAATCAATTAATCGAACGATAACTTTTTAAAGCACGTTACGTTTTGTGTCCCTATGTATCTGTGCCATACGTGATAAAAGTTTCCCCACTGGGACCAATCGAGTTTCTCGTTTCAATAGGTCTTTTTGGGGAAGGCATATTTCTGTATTTCCTCGTCACTCCCGCGGTTTCTCTCCTCCTTGACGTCTGATAGATGTCTGAATAAATTTAATGTGTCGTCTCCAGACAGACTTTCTGCCAAGCCATTTTCAAAGGCATGACGCCTTTATAACACAGACAAGTGAAAGTGAAAGGACATTGCGAGTTACGAAACAAACACAAATGGCAAGTTGCAACAACGCAGCGGACGATGCAGCAGTGTTTACATGTTTTAATTTTTAAGCCGTTATGCTGTGCTGTATGGTGTCTGGTTACGTACCTAAACAGACCATTGCAACATTTCAGACACAGTACTGGTGTCAAACCATACAAACTATAAACATGGCCGGTGTGGGACAAACCAGGTGGGGTCTCTTGTAAAAGGGGTTCTACTAATCTAAATGGTATTGTTAGTCAAGAATATCAGCTGCTGCACCTCCAACACCTTCAGCCTCATGTCGGTCGAGCTCTCTGTCCCGACCCTGAGAGGATTCCCCAAAGGAAATTGTGTCCATTGTCAGGCTGAGAAACATCAATACCTCAATACGAGACAAGAGAAGAGCAGACAAACCCTTCCCACAGTCTTTAAATCACTGTATATTGGATCAATGCAAGCCCAGAAATCACAAAGAACGTGTATACAGCCACTTACACTTGTGCCCACATCCTGCAACAACAGCAGGACCATATCGGTGGTAAACGCTGAATTCCATATGATTAACCTTTATTACCTTCACCAAGGAGATTACGTTTGGCCTGAAAATGTTCCTGAGCATGTGTCCGAAGTCCCGGAGTGCGCCCCCGTTTGCTGGTTGAGCTCCGGCTTGCTCCGGATCAAATTAAACCCCTCATGTAACCAAAGTATAACTGGACACCACAATGTGTGTAAAATTCTGGGCCAGATGCACCTAACGTACCCTGATTCATAGTAATGGCGCTGTGATTTTGATCACAGCGTCTGTAGTGCCACGAGTTCTCCTCCCCTCGTCGGTTTGTCTGCGATGTCTACCACTGATCTCTCCAACCGAGTTTCCGGTGAATCCTATCAAAAAAAAAATAACTTCAACTTTTAAAAATGTTGGGCCAGACAAACACCGCCGTGCCAGGCACTGAAAACAGGGTACACAGAAAACAGCTGCCACCGAACGGCATGTTATCGCAATCTCATTCCTAACAGTTCAAATGGCAAAAGTATAATACTCACGACTTCAGTGAGCACACTCGAGCACACTCAAGCACACACAAATATACACACCCAAATGTAAGATAGCAGCACAGCTCTGGCTAAATGGAATTGAACAGAACCCACACAATAAGCCTCCCCCAAATGTGCTCATTTGGCATTTAAGGAGAAAGAATGAAAGAAAGAAAAGATATGCATGATAGTAATTGTGCCGGAGTCGGGGTGAGCTGGGAAAACAGAGAATTGCAGAAATACAAGAGTATTATGAATATTACAAAGGTAATGATGATGATGATGATTATTGTGAAACATTCTTAAGGAAACGCATTCACACGTATCCAGGGGCCGCGCAGAGAAGCCGGACTTGTGGTCCCCAGACGTCAACACGAATAACCGCAGCGCGTGTTCTGAAGGCTCACTGTTATCCAAGGGCAGTTGAGTGATTTACATCTTCCAAACCACCCCACAAAACTGACTCACATTGTGGAAGCCCTTGAGGTAGGAATTAAATACCGCCCACTTCAATGTGCGGAGCAATTTGTTTTATACCTGAGGCACAGAATAACTCCACAATGAAATGTCATATTTACAAGACCGGTCAAAAATTTACTTCAAGGGGGTGTCGTTGGCAGAGTGGTTATGGACACAACACCTAACGCGCCCCCAGTCATGTCAATGGCGCTGTGTCTACCGCAGCGTCCACAGTGCCGCAAGTTCTCCTCCCCTTGTCGACATGTCTGCGATGTCTACCCCCGATCTCTTCAACCCAGGTTCTGACTAATCCTGTCCAATAAATGACTGCGGAAAAAACGAACAAAAGTTTAAAAAAAAAAAAAAGAACTGCTGAAGTCTGTGGCCCAATCGGTAAGACACTCGCATCCAACATACGGCATATGGCGCCTTTGACTTAGAATGTATTTTTAAAAGTGATTTCTCTTACCTGAAGAAGAGATGGGAATCCGTGAAGACAGCCAGCGTAGACAGGACATGAGGAGAGAAAAGAACAGTCATGGTTAATATAATGATCACAGTGGAGTGTTGAGAACAAAACACAACCCACACTCTGTGCAGCCCACCATTAATGTTGGATGCAACTACATCTGCAACCAATTAAATCGATTAATCAATGATAATCAATTATTTAAATAATCGCCAACTAATCAATTTATCTGTAGTGATTAATCGTTTCCTTGTTTTGCCCATCTTCCGCTCAAACGTGTTGAATATATGTTGCCCCAATGCCAGCTGGCATTCCCAGTGTCAAGGCCCTAATGCAATGAAGACAATGAAGTAAGCTCAGATGAAAACCCAATATGTTAGAATTTAGCAAGTCATATTCTTGTGCCTGTGATCACAACACAGGCAACGCCATGAGATCGCTTCCCTTCACAGTCATATCCTGCGCGTCTGCTAGTCCCCGCTCCCTCGTTCCCGATTCATACTAATGCTGGCAATAAAAATCTGAAAATTGTGCTTGCGGCGATGAAATATTTTTTTAAAAGATTGTCAATGTGGAAAGCAAGAGGAACGGAGGAACATACATCGACTTTGATTCCGAATGCGCTCTCATTTTTCCATAGCGCGAATCCCAGGGGAAGGAAGCGTTTACGCCTCATATTCCCCTGACCTCCGCCAACGCAGGCTCTTCAATGAAGATGGTAAAACAGCTGCACACATTGACCCGTGTGACTGATCACCTCCCTCCTCACCTCCCCTCAATCACCTCCTCCCCAGGCCAGTCGATGCCGATATTGATCTTCACGGCGCACCGCATAGCTCTCTTAATAGAAAACATAATGACGGCTTCTCCGCATCGGACTCAAACGGGCAGTTAGGTAAGCTGTGCACTTTGTCACCGCCGAGAAACACAAAAAAGGACCTGGCTGCTCATAAAGACGTTCGTGTCAGTATCACTCAGTGGCTCGAGAGTCCCAGAGGAAAAATGGAGCGGTGTAAACCAAAGGATGTCAATAGAAGAACTAGATCAGGAATGGGAAACGGGCGGCCCCCGGGCCACACACGATCTGCGGCTGCACCTAACGTGGCCCGCTAAAATATTCATATTAATAATAATGTATTATTATATATGAAAAAGGTGTAATTATTCCCTTGACTGATAGAGGGCACTCATTACACAACAAGAGAGGGTCGTACCACTTTCTGCAACAGCGAAGAAGTCAAGCAATGTCCGTTTCTCAATAGTCAATACTAAGTTAGGGCAAACAGCTTGTCATAGAGCTGAATGGTTCGCTCACTGCTCGCTGCGATCACAAACTTCACAATTAAAAACATGACTTTTTTTTCTCTATAAACACGCCGTAACAGTGACGTATTTATAAAACATTACATAACAATGTAAATATTAGCCAATAATTCTGAATTCATTCTAACACTGCAGATGTTGACAACTGTGGCAGCTTAAAAAGCGGTATTGGAATGCTATGTATTTTTGCGGTCCATACCATTTTCAGCTTTTTTGATTGAAGAATAGCTCGAACGGGAACGGGGAGGAGACAGCAAAGCTGTCGGTGAGGGAAAGCAAACTCACAACGTTGTGTATCTGTGCTTTGTAAAGCACTGTTTAACAGACTGAGCTACTGTCACGCACAAGTGATTTGATTTCATCAGGCAAATCCAAGTCGATGACAAGCATATTGAAGTCAGGGAACACGACCAAAATACACCAAAATGATATTGAGGTCAATTTGTTCTGGACCTGAGGTAATATATTAATGTCATTCATGTACAGGTTAACTGTGATTAGTGACTGTGTATGAATAACTCCTAGGGATACTATTGGAGCATTGTTTACTACTGAGATGTTGGACCCATTTCATGCAATTGTGAATTGTGGAAATGGATTGCAGTGGCATTTACAGAAACATGGAATAGCTCCAAGCTATTTGTTTTAAAATGCTGCGTTCCTCAGTCCCATATCAACACAGGAGAGAGGCAGAGACAGAGAGAGAGATAGAAAGAGGGAAACAGAGAGACAAGGAGAGAGAGAGAGAGAGAGAGAGAGAGAGAGAGAGAGAGAGAGAGAGAGAGAGAGAGAGAGAGAAGAAGAGACTGCGAGAGAGAGAGAGAGAGAGAGAGAGAAGGAGAGAGAGAAGGAGAGAGAGAGAGAAGAAGAGAGAGAAGGAGAGAGAGAGA
>OMKY01052696.1:0-11561 GCA_900302395.1 Bregmaceros cantori | reverse complement strand
GGAGGGGGGGGGGGGGGGGGGGGGGGGGGGGGGGAGACATTGCAGAAAAGTCAGAGAGGGTATGTGAACCCGCGGTATTGCTCGGCCTGTGGCCTGGGGGACGCGCTTTTTAACCACTCTGCCAACGCGCACCACCGAGACTATTTTATTTAACTGATGAGTTTACCTACGACGTACGTTTTCTTGTTTTGTTACATGTCTCTCCCGTTTCTCTACATTTCCACTTTTGTTTTTGCAATGCACATACTGACTGAAGGCTGGAGAGAGTATCTTCAGGAGAGTAGCATTCGACTTTTTAAAGGGAACAAGCAGCATCTTCCATTTTATTGACAGGGTTAATGTGACCGACGAGAGAGTGGAGCAGCATACTTATGTCGGTGAGGGGAAGCAGTCTCACGACAGCTGCATGCACTGTGAGTCAAGACTGTATGGGGCTGGATGCAGCGGATATTGACTGCGGCACATTCATTCAAAAGTTTTTATATATACTGTAATGGGAGGGAGCGGTGCTCATTCTACCTAGCAGTAATAACAGATTAGACCACGCCTTTACCGTGAGGCCTAGTAAAGCCCCGGACTTTCCTGCTGAGCCGTTGGGCCTGCCGGCGCTTTAATATAATGTAGTCGGGGATGCTTGGTTATTTATAGCATTATGACATCATTAGGCATAGTTCTCTACACAAGCCCCTCTATATAAGGTAAAAATGTAGCCTGTTGAAATATGTACTTACAGTGATTGCAGGAGAGACTAATTATTCCCGGTGTACCACTCACTGTGCCACTGCCTAGAGTTAACGATAGCACTCGCGGGGCCACAACCCTCCCCCCCACAACCCGCAAAATAAAAAAAAAAAAATAATGCCAAATCTGACGTGTTGGTGAAATAATGACCCCCCCTCAACCATATTAAACGATAATTATCCCAGTAATATAAATTAAAACGTCAATTAGGACAATCCGTTAAATACGTTAAAACAGGCTGCTAAAATCTGAATATTTTAATTGGAATTCCCATTGGGCTTGGTTTCTGAGACTAGCCTGTCTACCTGAGGCGAAAATCAACCAGGAAGTAGGCACGGACATCAGAACGAATGCGATGGCCATTTTTATATACAGTCTAGGGTGTCAACCCACAATATGGTTCTTTTCATTTCGTTATTTTTTAAAAGTGCATACAAGAGCCGCGAGGGCATTGGTCAATACAATAAAATTATTTTTTTAGAAATGTGTATACAATATACATTAATCGGCTGGTAGCTGTGACTTGTAGAAAACGGTTATTTATCGCTGTAGCTGGTGCAAGGTTTTTGGGGAGACCTGGAGCAATGGCCATCATAAAATTTGTCACGTCATTCCATGTCAAATATTTTCCTATGATTATTATGTCTACAGAAGTTAATTACTTGTCATCCGGTGATGTGGGGCTGCATCAGCTTTATGGTAGCCATGTCTACTCAACTACAAATCCATGCACGTCACAATACGTACGCACTGTGCGAACAGCACGCTTTATCAGCGTTAACCATTATTAGAAAACCAATAATTATCAAGCCTCCAGCAGTTCCATTGCGTGAAACGGCAACACAAAATAATTAAAAACGTTCGCTGCCGCGGTCCTTGTCAACTCTGCCGAGCACATTGTTGTGACAAATGACAAATCGACCATTTGTTTAACACGTGGAGGAAAAAAGAGTAACAGCGCATGATTTGCTTTTCCGTGGGGTTGGCGAATCTACGCCTACGCTCTTCCCTCTGGAGCGTTGCCCCGGAGACTCCTATGCATCAGTCATGCTGGCTGGGTGCACCGTCGGCCTTTGAGCGTACTTTCTCAGGCCAGACGTACTCCCACGCAGTCATCAATGCTAATTCATCCCATGTCACTGTCCCGTAGACTACACTCAATTAAAGTCGGTGGTGGCGCTACGGGGTAAGCGTGGCCCCGTGGGCGGAGCTTAACAGCCACAGGTCAACCGCATCGTGTCGCGAGGGAGTGGGAGGGAGCCTCAATACATGTCACCACCCCATGCTGACCTGGAAGCCACATCCTTGTTGCTATTCAGTAATATATTTCCGCCCACGTCAGGGGTGGGTTTGAAACTAAATGAAACCCATATATGTGGAAAGAAGCATCCTTTATTCTTGTATGCCGCATCAATAGTTCTTACAACTCTGCTTGTCGCGGAATGTCCACTTGTCATCTTCGTCATCTTCCTCCGTAGATGTAGCTGTTTAGGGTCGGTAGGTTGCGTTCTCCCAATTCGTAGAAGTTGTCGCACCATCATTTGGGTTGCCCACCTCTGCTTCTTTTACCTTTCACTAACCCAACGAGGCAGTGTTTTGATCCCACTTCTGACACCATTGTAATGGCAACTCAAATAAGGTGTCCACGTAGAGGAAATGACCAGTCTTGACACGGGAATAAGTCTAGACTCCATAGGGTTCATTTATTAAGCTATACTGGACATTAGCCGGGTATTGGCTAGCTAAGCTATAAGCTAAGCAGGAAACATGGCCGAACACTCATTGTCCGGAAGTCACTTTGCCACAACTTGTAGCCAATCAGAAGAATGGAGGCATGACTCTACAAATTACACTTTAGTAACGCCGGGTTGGAGCTTTTTTTTATGACCTTGGAGTTTTAAACATCTGTTTCTGATTTTTGCCATGATTGGTTTGAGTGGCGTCCGTTTTTTGCTTTATGTGATAAAGTTATCTCTGAATAGGGAAGATCCCTAAACTGCCCTATGGCTTTGCTTAGCTTCAGCCCTGCTAAATTAGCGCATTTGAGTCATAGCACTTCTCTGTTCAGGAGTAGGCGACGCAATTATTTGGGCATCTGGACGCCATATTTGGTGAATGCTGAGCTTCAAAACGGTGAGTGAAAATGGATGGAATGACATCATAAGGGTTTGTCCATATTATTTATACGGTCTATGATGTACCGCCATAACTCTTTACGCACTTTGGTACGCACTTTTAAAAAATATAAATGCAGCATGGAACCAGAAATGGCTGGTCTGGGACAGGTCTTTCGTTCACTTCACACGTGAAACATGTAAAATGGTTTAATTGCTTTGCTTGAATGCCCTTTTCTTTAGAACTGTTAGCCATCATTAGATGAAGTACTGAAAAATGTGCTTGAGTGTAGTTTTTCTATTTTGATTCACAATGGTGTGCCCTAAGGACTAATATGCTATTTATAGTATTCTCTATACTATATGGAGCACTTAAGTCTCTTAATCTTCTCAAAAAGCAAGAGTGCACCCTTATAGTCTATTGCGCCTTATATATTTGGATTCATTCTGTGATTTTGCTGTGGTTCATGATCCTTTGTCAAATACAGGCACTGACTAGTTGTGACTCTGCCGTACCACACCCGTTGAGTATTGTCAGCCTGCAAAATGAAATCTATTCCAGGAAAACTGGAAGTGTAATCTTGATTACACCGTCAGCATGATGGGAGGGCGGGGCTGAGTCTCTGTACTAAAAGCGATACACATTCCAACTGGCTACGCGCTCAACAATCAGCTTCAGTCCTGACCAGCTGGTCCTGAGTCAAGTTACTCCAGCAGGTGTCGCCATACCACCCGGAATTTAGCTGCTGAAGCTCCCAACAAATAATCTTCCCAGATAAGGCGTTTTTCTCTTTCCATTGTAATAATTTATAATTCTCCTTACTAATAGTGTAGTAAAAGCAAAAACCCTAGGTTGCTGAGAGACCTGTGTATGCTGTGTATTATCAAGTACTAATAACAACCATTTTTTAATAACCGCTTATGTTTGAGGCAGCTAAGGACAGGACAAACAGAACTTGAAATTTGACGCCCACGTCTCTGGCAAACCTCTCGAGGTTATTGTTCTGTTAAATGACAAATTAACCGTTTTGCGAAGACAAAAATAACACTGATGGGATTTGCAAAGGTCGCTGATCCCACACCCACTTTGTCTGCTATGCCACATTGCTCAAGGGAGAGACCCGCACGTTGGTGTGGATAGAGCTTTCAGCCGGCGACACTCTCCCACGCAGTCGTCAACCCCGATTCTTCTCGTGGCGTATGGGCGTAGACAAGTTCGTCACCGAGTCAATTAAAGTCGGCGGGTTGCCTCGGCAGGCACGGGTCCGTGGACAGAGCTTGACATCGACAGACAGGTCAATCGCGTCATGTCGCGCGCACGGGGCAGGGGCGAGTAGGTGGGGGGAGGAAGGCGCCGGAGTGGGAGATTTTGTTCACGGTGTACCCCCCACGCTGGCTCATTAGTGGGTTAACTGGCATGTGTGGGCGTCGAATAAGTGCGCTGGCCGTGCACCGCGTGGGAAGAGCCAAGCTCGATCGGGCGGGGCATTTCGAATGAGTGACAGGCGAGCGTGGGCGGGCGAAACCTTGTCATTTCGGCTGGAGAGCTTTTCCATCGCCCCGGGGGAGGCGGAGAGGGACGCGGGGACGAATGTGCAGCCTAACGCTGCATGTGTGTACGGGGGTGTGAAAACAAGAATGAAGCGCTTGCGTGAACCCCACCAGGGTCTCCCTCATTGAGAACAGCTGTGGGCGGACATGCAATGGGTTGTTCCTGTCTTGTCGAGGCATGCGGGAGGGCCATGTACTGGGTCTTGTTCTGGTCCTAGTCCCCACCCCGCCCCCCACGCACCCCACCCCTGGTGGTCCGGAGCTCTCACTCCTGGAACCTGACAGCACCAAATACCTCCCCACACCTCGCAAAGCCTCCCCCGCCACCAGCACCAGCAACCATCTCCTAACCCCGGGCTTGTTATCTCACGTGCGGCCGAGGGTGAGAAATGTTCGACGTTTCAGCAGGAAAATAAAGCCTACAGTGAAAGGTGATAGGTTTGGAGATTAACACTGCACCACAGGAAAATGGATGACGCAGGCTCACCCCGCAGCTGTCGAGTATTGTAGAAATCAAGAATTCTACCGAAAAAATATCAAATTCCATATTTCCTGAACAATACGGCAAACTTGAAAGTCTTTAATTATCCTCAAAAAATGACTGGTTGTGGTAAATGAAGACACATTTCCCCTGGGACTAATACAAATAATCATGAAACTTGACATGTCAGTTAATCTACCTCTTTATAGTGTGTTGACATTCGCAATTTTGTCACCAATCTTATCAGCAAAGAAAAAAAATATAAATATTGAAAATATTATTCTTTATATTAAATTCAATTTATAGGCTATATCTTAAAACCAAATAACTATTGTGAAAACGAAGTTGAATACATTTGTGGAAAATCCATCCACTCAGTCAGAAGTTATGGACCAAACAAAAACTCATCTAGAATTCAGCCATCTTGTGTTATTCAAGTGTTGTGTATTCGAGTGTTAGCCTAAAATGACTGGTTGTGTTAAATGAAGACAAATTTCCGAATAAAAATAATCATGAAACTTAACATGTCTCAATTAATCTACCTCTTTGTAGAGCGTTGACATACACCATTTTGTGCAAGTCTTATCAGCAAAGGAAAAAGTCAGCCATCTTAAAAATATGTTATGCTTTGTATGAAACACCATTTATATGCTTTATCTTAAAACCAAACAACCATTGTGAAAACAAAGCTGAAGAAATTTGGGGGAACTCCGTGCAGAACTCCATGCACTCAGTCAGAAGTTCTGGGTCAAACTAAAATGTAGCCATTTTGAATTCTGCCATCTTGAATTCAGCCATCTTGAGCATTAAAACACCCAATCTGGCGCAAAACCATGACATCCCCTACGCTCCGTGTTTCTACCAGAGATGGGCAGTAACACATTACATTTACTCCGTTGCAATTTTTTTGTGTACTTTTTCACTTGTGGAGTACACTTTTCACGAGTTACTTTTTATGTTTACTTGAGTAAATTTGAGGTGAAAAGAAACTACTTTTTACTGAGACGTCAGCAATTCACTACTCGTTACATTAACTTAGCCTTTAGCAACACCCCTCGGGAATTGTTAGCACATATGTTGATGTCATATCTTTCTCTCTCGCTCTCTCTCTCTCTCGGGCACTTTCTCTCTCTCACTCTCTTGGTCTCCCTCTCTCGGGCACTCTCTCTCTCCTTGGCTCTCTCCGTCTCGGGCGCTCTTTCGTTTTACATTTTGAAAAGAGAATTTGTCCTATTCTACTTTCGCGACTTAAGTAACATTTTTGTACTACATGTGAGTACTTTTTTTAAATTTAACTTGAGTAACTATTTGGATGACTACTTTTTACTTTTACTTGCGTAATATTTTGCTGAGGTAACAATGTTTTTATTTAAGTAATTTTTATGGCTACTCTGTCCATATCTGGTTTCTCCTGCGCCATATTGACTTTTTCCAAGTAACTGACAACCAAATTGCTCGCATCAGGGGAGAACATATTTCAGTATGAGTTTTCAGTGGTGTCCTCGTTTAACACTTGATGCGCACAGATTGAAATGATCAGTAAATGGTTGGGTAGTGTTTCACCGTCTTTTGCTGTGTTCTTTAACAGGGCAGATGGTAACAGATGCCAGGGCAGCTTTCATGTCTGAGACTGGGCCGGATGGGACTGGACAGGGGGGCCGTACCCACACTGTGTGTGAGTGTGAGAGTGTGTGTATCGATCCAGCAGCCTACTAAGATTTCTTATCAAATGTGTAGGTTGTTACACACACACGACAGACATTTGGTGAGTTTCTCCGGTTTCTCTCTCATTGTCGCACTCTCTCCTTTGTAAAGTGAATAAGAAGGAAATGCACGCACACTCGCACATACAAACACACACTCAATTAGTTTGTTTAACATTTTAATTTGTTGAACATGTTAAAATAAATTTCAAGCTCCGCAGCTGTTTAACTTTCAACAATTTTTCACTCCGGATAATCCTTAAAGAATGTTACCGTTTAATTTAACTTTTTTTTTCCTTTTTTTTTTAAATAAAAAAAAACAAACATGTAACAGTAGAAATGTTTAATTGAGATTAATCAAGATGTAAAATCTTTCTAGTTTCATTTGTTTGACAGCTACTTTAGAACAAACCAATGTGACAGATTGACAAAAAGTGTTTTTTTTTTCTCTCTGTAACTGGTTAAAAGACATAGAAAAGAAAAACAGAAAGGGACATAGAACAAAAATAGTTCTTAGTGTGTTGTGAAATGTATTTTGTTTTGTGTCCTTGTGTCCCCTTTGTCGTGTTTTTGGTTGCATAGAACTTTGATCTAAAATGTGTTTTCTAAATACATTTTAATTAGTCAAGAGCAGGTCAGCCAATCCAAAGCAGTCTATGTACAGGGTCAGTCATAGTGCAGGGCAGACAGTGTGCGGGGCAATCTATGTACCAATGTTCAGTTAAAAGGTTTGGTGTGTGGTGTTTGTAGAGGTCACCCCCCAGACCACTGGTCGAGCAGCGCCGCAGGTTCGTGTACCCTCTCCGGCTTTTCTGCCATGTCTCCCCCCGTCTCTTCATCCCAGTTTCCGATTTAATCCTACCACTATCTCTCTCTCTCTCTCAATAAAGAATGAAAAAAAAACGTAAAAGCACCTACCTAAAACTAACTTACCTAAAAGATAAAAAAGTTTGGTGTGCTCTAATGAATAAAGACTAATATTTTCAAGTAATGCTGAGACCATTATTGACTTACTTTCGACTTTGGACTTTAGCTGATCTACACAAAGTGACGACAACGTTAGAACGCCTGATGCTTGCCGTCAACGTTTGATGCTTGTGTGTGTGTGTGTCTGTGTGAGCAAGTGGTCGTTAACACGAGGGGAAATCAGCTCTCCAGATGGCCCTCTCTGGGCCTGAGCGGCTGGGAGAGGCTGGGTGTCTGGGCTCCAGGCCCCGGAGGTTGAGCCGTGACAGCCGAGCCAATCAATAACAGCCCCCCCTCGCGCCTACCACCACCACCACGGCCAACGTCAGAGGGGGGAGGGCGGTGGGGGGGCAGATGGATGGATGGACGGACGCTGGCTCGAAGGGTTGATCGGGGTGATGGATGCCAGAATGGATTCCTCGATGGACAGGAACAAGAAATATAGCCCTTCAAGGATTTCCACCCACACACAGTGTTTCCGAATCTGGTTATCAAGCAGTGTTGTATAGAATCAGACTCACTTGCCATGTTGTGAAAACACACAAATTCGGACATTGGTCAGCATCTAATGTTTTCATATGGGTGAAAAGCTCTCTTCCTTATATTGTGTTGCCTTAGGCCGAGAGAGAAGAGAAGTAATAATAATAATACATTTTATTTATACCGCGCCTTACATCCTGTGAGATCTCAAGGTGCCACAAGCAGTAAAATACACAATAAAAGCCAAACATAATGGGTGGATGGGTGGGTGGGCGGATCATGGTGGCAGAGCGGTTAGAGAGTGTGTCCCCCAGACCATAGGTCGAGCAGTGCCACAGGTTTAAATCCCCTCTCCGGCTTTTCTGCAATGTCTCCCCCCGACTCTTCATCCCAGTTTCCGATTTAATCCTGTTACTATCTCTCTCAATAATGAAAAACGGCGCTTGCGTCCAGAAAATAAAACAAAAAAACCAAACACGGTGATAAGACGGTGCAACATGACACACACAGAGTAAAAGTGGAAAGACACTGATCTTCTATTAACTCATGACTGCATTTATATTTATTGATCATTACTTATTAGTTACTACAAATAGTAGTAGCTACTTGCCAAACCACCAAAAAAGGCAACTGGTATTATCAGAACTCAGTTTATTGGAGTTGCATTTTAACATAACATTTCTTAAACCAGGTTAAAGAAAGATACTAGAATTACACAATGATGATATAGTGATATTAATTGCACTTGGGGCCATGACAGTGGTGTGTGTGTTGGTGTGTGTGTGTGTTGGTGTGTGTTGGTGTGTGTTGTTGTGTGTGTGTGTGTGTGTGTTGGTGTGTGTGTGTGTGAGAGAGAGTTTGGTGTTCAGGGCATCCACAGCTCTAGAAACTGTTTTTCAGAAACTGTTTTTCAGTTTGTTTAGTCCTTATTGGCCTGAAACTCATTCCAGAGGGTAACAGAGATGTGGCTTCAAGTAGGACCACCAATTTAATGTTTTAAAAACATCCAATTGTGCTTAATGGCACAGTGAATGTAATGTTCCATTGTCCCAGCTATGGTAGATTTAGCTACAATAAAGACAATCTGAGGGCAGTGTGTGAATCAAAACACCAGATGGAAATAGAACAGCAGCACTGTGTTGCCTGTACAGCATTTGAGAAACATTTATGAAAGATTTTACGGGGGGCACGCGGTGGCAGAGTGGTCAGAGCACGCCCCCACCGAACTAAGGTCGAGCAAAGGCGAAGGGTTCTAATACGGTCTCTGGATTTTCTGCAATGTCTCCCCACTATGAAGTAAAAAAAAAAAAAAACCTTTCTTCTTTGTTGTTGACCAAGTCCCTGGTCAACAATGCTATTATAAAAGCCAAACTATTGCTTGCTTTTGACTTTATTAAAATCAGATTCTGGAGCTAAAATGACAGCATGTTAATGATGACTTGACTTGGAGTTGACTTGGGACTTGACTTGCCCAAGAAGAACTTGAGACTTGAGACTGAATACAAACTGAATCTTATCATTATGTTGATTTTTTTTTTAGGGTGGATTAACACATTTACCATTTTATTACCCTAGTCTGATTGTTATAAATATGTAAAGCAAGCGAAACAAATCCAAATCCATTGACATATAACGCTGTTTACATGCAAGATAGAAGCTATCACGTCACACTAAAGCGACGGTGGTTATGTGCCACGCATAGATACAAACGAGGCGGGTGTCCCTCCCGCCAACTTGGATAGGATCGGGGTGCCTTTTAAATATGACTTTCAGCGGATTTTCATTTTAATTTTATACTAATGCGCCGGACCAAAAACAAACTGTCTGAGGCCACCTAAAAAGGTAGTCTCCAGGTCATTTCCAGACGGAGAGCAAACCGAACTAATTAAAAACCAAACCAACAAAACATTGATTCGAACCGGTCATCCGGATTGGCTTGTGAAAGCAACCTTAGTTACTGTAACTTAGTTACTGACAGCCTTGCACCTTTATGTATTTATCGGTTTATCTTTACGTTTGGCCCCAGGGTTAGTTGACTGGTTACACGCCTGCATTACAAAATTAATTTTAGCGCATAATTTGCCTTGATGTAAAGTGCGAATCCAAAAAACGATCCACCTATTTTGTTAGGGTCCCTCCAAAACCCTAACGGTAACTCTAGTTCTAACCCTTAACCTAACCCTAACCTAATCCTAAAAACATTAGCGGATCAAACTTCATGGGAATGGAGTTATTTTGGATCGGCGAGTTTGACTGGCCCACAAAACCAGCCCATGTACTGTATTAGTCTATCTTGTTGTCAGCAGTGGTGCAGCATAGCCCCCTAAAACAAAGCCAGTCTTTGCTTGAAGACTTGATGACAAACAGTTTCTTCATCCCAGCCCATGGAGGGGACTTGAGGACTTGTGAAAAGTGTGGTCTTGGCATGTAGCCACCCAGTGTGACCTTGGCCATGCTGTGAGTATACAGCACCGTGCGCTCATTCACATTGTGGTGGACTTGATGAGCTCACCAGCCCGGGCATGTCTTTGCACATTACATCACATTTACAGTCAGTTTGCCAGCATATGATACAATTCATGCCGGTGCCAGTGAAAATAAAATGTAATTACAATTGAATTTTAAGTTTTTTTTTCAAAAACAAACCAAGCATGGTTTTCACTCAGCAAGCCTCTGGGAGTGTTGCCATGCTGATTTTATGCAACCTTGCTTATTTTATTATCTTTCTATTTTTTTCTATAATGGCAGTGACCAAAATACACACAGTTAGGACTCATTCACAATCCCTGGGAACTACGGATGCAGATGGTTTTCATCCGTTCCAGGAGGTGATTTAATCCGTTTTTGTCCACGGCGAGAGTGCTTAGTCTGTGCACTATATAGGGTCTGCCTATATAGTGTTATGAATTTCGATGGTAGTTGTTTTACAACTACCATTAAACATGCAAGATAGGAGTAGTGTGTGTGATGCATGTCAAAGGTGCGTGCTTGGTGTACTGGAATACAATGCCAACTGAGCATTCAGCCCAAATCGAGTGTGTTGCGGGACACTCGAATACGCCAGAAATACTGGCTGAATAACGTGAGTAAGAATTGGACTCACGAGAGATTTTAGCTCTAACAGACTAACCATAAATGCGACTCGATGGGGAACCAGTTAGCGTCATATACACCAGATGGTATCGTACGAGTATATCCGTGGTACAAACTGACCACGACTCGCCGGGTGATATAATCATATGCTAACCGGTCCCCGGAGAGTGGGAACTACGGAAGGTTATGGCTAGCTGCCAGAGTAAGCACGCACGAACAGACAGGAGAAACGATCGTATTATTAAACTCCCGCCTGCCGGCAGAAACCCAAAACCGCATGGGTAAGAGGCGGAGTAGTTAACTAGAGATAGTAAACCAATACTCAGCCTCCAGGTATCCATGAAAATGCCAGCACGTCGAATCGGCATCGACTCGCTGGCTAAATAGGGAAGCCACAGCTGTTAGCATTAGCACTCTACTTCGTGGCTTCCG
>OMKY01052691.1:0-23605 GCA_900302395.1 Bregmaceros cantori | reverse complement strand
TATATATACATACACACTTACAACTTTGGATCAATAATGATCAACCTATTTAAAAGGGATTTCAATCAATGGAATATCCATCCGTCTCTGTCAGCAGTTATTAAAATGATTGATACTATACTTTATTTAGTTAAGGACTCAGTACATTATTAATGTGATTTCAGAATATTTGTCATTGTTTCGGTCACCCAAACCCTCGATTCGTTTACGAATAAGACATTGCATCCTACGAGTTAGCCTTCGCTGCTAAAAACAGCCAAGGTCTCGTTGCATGGGTAGGGCGAACACACGCTGTAGAGACCCGCTACTGGTAGCGTTTTAACAGCCGAGGTCTCGTTGCGTGTGTCGGGGCAAATACACAGTGTTCTCCGCCGCGCTGTTTTTGTAAGGCAGCCAACCGAGTAGTCCGCTCTGCTGGTGTTGAGGGAAGAGGGGCTGTATCCGTGTGGAGTCTCCCATGGGACTTAATGTGTGCCAAGGTGATACAGTATGTTTCAAAGCTGTACACGACTGTCGGAAAAAAATAAGTCGCTATGAACAAGCTCAAAGCGAAATCATTTCCCAGCTTTCGCTCACACACACAGAGACATGCCGCGGGTGGAGCACAACACGTGTCTCAGTGATTCTGAGAGAAAGCTGGGAAACGATCTTGCCTTTTTTACACAACAGTCGCGGACTCATTGCGTGTGTCCGGGCAAACACACACTGTAGAGACCCGCTGCTGGAAACGTTTCTATAGCCGAGGACTGTAGTCTCTCGGCAGCTGTTGGGTGTCCGGGCTCGCCCGCAGCGGGTCTCTGCAGTGTACTGAGTCCCACAGCCGCTCCGCATCTGGGCGAACACAGACCCCCGACACGCCACAGAGACCCGCCACTGCAGCACCCCAAATTCTGCAAAACCTGCAGAATTTGGATCTGCAGCATTTCACTTTCACGGAAGCATGTGGTGTTATTTGGCCAAGCAGATGAAGAACCGTGACCTGTCACGAGTGGGCGTGGTATTGAAGCATAGAAATACATCACATAGACTAACTTTCAATATGTATCATGATCTTCCCGATCTATTAGAAATAGGGTAAGAATCGTCAGAACACCCCTACTATCTATCTGCCCAAATGAGGTATACCACACAGTGAATGACAGAACATTTACATTTAACTAAGGCAAAATAACAAAAAAAAACTTGGTTGGTTGATTAAAAAGGATTTTGGTCGATCAAATTCTTAGCGATCGACTATCGGTTAATCGATTATTCATGCACATATATATGTAACCATGATATATATATATATATATATATATATATATATATATATATATATATATATATATATATATATATATATATATAAAACTCACATGGCACACTTTGCACTTGGACATGCTGGCACTGAAAGAAATCCGATTTGACGCTTCTTTAACATCCGCTGAGTAGTACCATCAAAACATTCCAAAACTGTTCTGACAAAGCTCTGCCTTGATGGACTAGTGGTTGCGAGAGAAACAGAGGAACCCAAAACACGGCGCGACATCATCTACCAATGGTCAGGACTTAACCTGCCAACCCTCAACAGAATGACACTGGACCGAAGAATCTGGAGGAAGCTGACCCACGTTGGTGCATAAGCGTAAACAGCCTCTGAACAGAGAAATACAATTTCAAATCGATTCATCACCCAGCCCTGTTATTATTATTATTATTATTATTATTATTATTAGAGGTGTACCGATCCGATCCTCAGATCGGCGATCGGGGGCCGATCAGACTTTTTTCCAAGGATCGGGACTCGTGATTTTGTCCCGATCCCGATCGGTAAATGAGTTGGGGAGCCAAATAACTGTTTATTTACTTTGACAGTTATTGAAATTGACAATTGTTTGGGTACTTCCAATTTTTGCAGGATCAGAACTCGGGACTCGGTATCGGGGATCAGGACTCAGTATCAGGAATCGGTACCGGAGAATGGGATCGGCCGATCGTTAAAATCAAAGGATCTTGATCGGATCGGGAGCAAAAAAAGATGTGATCAATTAATATTATTATGTGAGTAGCAATGAAGAGACCTGTTGGTATTACATGACAGGCCATCTCTCCAAATAAGGCCCCACATTCCTGTGGACAGTTGACCCTGATGAGATTAAAACAGACAAAGCTGGTTATGTGTGCGTGTCTGCGTGTGTTTGTGTGTGGCTGTGCTTCTGTGCATGTCTGTGTGTTGTGTTTAATATTTCCCCCGGGGCATCTAGTAAATGCGACAAGCATCTCAACAAGAGCCCAAGAGAGATCAAGAGACCAGCCTCGCTGAATGCAGAGGCCCAGTGTCTCTCAAGAGACCCGCCTTACTGAAAGCAAAGGCATCCTTGTCTCAATCCCCGCGTCCGCTGAGACGCGGGGATTTTTTTTTGAAGGGGGCTGAGACTCATTAAATCTTCCTTAGACCACAGCATGTGGACCCCAGACAACCACATCAACACCTTAACACCCACTGTGACACCAGATAACATCACCAAAATGAAACACCAACAGTGAGACGTTTGTGTACTGTATGTACGTATGTGCATGGTTGTGCTTCTGTGCATATCTCTGTCTGTGTGCGCCATCTGCTGCCGATTGATAGCATAACAAATGAACTACGTCCATTTTATTTACCCCAATACAATTATGCTATCAAACGCCAGCACATGGCAGCCTGTAGCCATGGATAACTCAATACTTTTAAACAGACAAGGTTATGCAAACTGTTTTGTCTGACCACAATGCGACCCCCCCAAAGTGTCTGCCGCACCCAAGCCGTGAATTTACTGTATTGACTGCCAGAGTAACAATCTTACTAAAAATAATAATTAATGTTAGTTTGCGTGATCAATGCATCAATGTCCAGACTCAGTCTATAGCTAGCCGCACGGTCCGAGAAGTCGCTGCTCCACCCAACAACCGGTGAGAACATATTTTCACAGGCAATATTTTTACACACTGGGTTTCTGGGCGTGGTTAGGGCCACTTTCAGGGCACCGGAATTTGACCAACAACTTTTCCAACTTTTTTGGCCAGAACAGTCGGCAATAAGTCTGAATGAGAAATGGCAGTAGTTGATAACGGTGGGAGCTCTGCAAGGGGGCACACTGCGGTTTATCCCAAAACTGCATGGAACAGGCCATGTGTTTTTGCGTGATTATTGGGACTTTAAATGTAAAAGCTGTCAAGTATCGTCTTTGTTCGCTTGATGGCTTAAAAGCGAAAGAACTGAATTATGATGGCCTTGCACAATGTCTTATATAAACAAGAAATGGAAGGTGCGTTGTAAAAAAAAAAAAAGAAAAAAAATTAAACATGCTCAGTTTTACTATCGTTTTACTAATAAAGTGCCGAAAAATATCGATTGGTCGCTATCCAACCTCTAATGACCAAAAGAAAACTGTGCATCATGCGTTATCTACTACAACGGGTGCATGGACACCTATAAACCATGGCTTTGTGTATTCATATCATGGACTGTATATAGTTTCTGGTTCAAGCTGCGTGCCGACTTCCGCATTGGTTTTGGTAGTCAACTCCGCCAACCAGAGCCAAGGGAGGTGGTGTTATGCCCAGGTGTTATGCTAGCCTCACCGTATGGGAGTGATTTGGAGTGATACGTGACATCATTAGGCATAGTTCTCTACACATGCACTTCTGATATAGGGTACAAATATGGGCTTTGTGTTATGATTCGTACAGCGAGAAATAAAGAATAAAGGAATTAAGGACTCAGTCAGGAATGCAATGAAAGTTTGGATGACTGATCTCGCCGTCATCCGTATACTGCAACACAGGAATCGAACACAAAACACTTGTAGCACACAGTGTGCGAATGAAAACAAAAGCAATAGTGCACAGGCAATAAGAGTCTCTGAACACGGAGAATAAATGTCCGTAACGAACTAAAATGTCTTAGAGAAAGTACTCATCTCCGAGGTCTGGTCCGGGACCGGTGAGCCGGATCTAGAGGTGGAGATGGTTCCTGCAGCAGTGAAGAGGTGCCTCTGGTTACCTCGATGACTGCTAAGCTAGGCGGCTAACAATAAACTACACTGAGAGTTCAGGGAGTGTAGAGAGAGAGAGAGAGAGAGAGAGATCTGGCTATACAAAACATAAACTGTCCCCTCAGTTCTCACCGAGAGAGAAACAGGACGTCGCGTCGGCTCAGTGCCCAAGGCCCATTTAAGAAGGGGAGAGCAGCCAATCATGGAGCCGCTCCGGTGCCAAGTGCGACGAGCAACAGCTGCGTTCGTGCGGTCCACGAACGAACCTGGCGCCTGGGTGCCTCTCGTGGACGAGCGGCTCATGACAATTAAAAGATTTAGAAAATGTGACATACTGCTCAGAAGTTACATAGAGAAATGTAAATAAAACTTTGAACTGCTGGTGAAACAAGAGCTTTTGAGCTGGGGTCTTGCTGTGATGTGTTAATACATAGGCAAGAAGGGGTGTGTACATTTGGAGAACATTCCGACAGGCGGCTGCCAAGATATGACCTGACTTTCTGTTTAGCGAGGCTTACTTCAAATTTGATGCATAAACGTATGTGAAATTATCTGCAACTTTGGCCCATTGGTGGCGCTATAGAGTTGGGGCTGGAGACCTGGAAAATGTTCTGGGCCATGCCAAGACTGACTAGAATGAGTGTTCCTATTTTCAGCATTTTCCTATTTAGGGTTCTATGGGCTACCATAGGAATTTAGGTATGATGTCACACTGACATTGGCCGACCAAGCATTGAAGGCACATTGGCCGGCCAATGAGAGAAGGCCGAGAACTTCCACTCTAGCCACACTCTAAGTGACAAAACAATTTCTAATCATTAACTACTCTGTAATGGACATGCAGTTGATTTTGGCATGACTTCATTGGATGGGTTGGTTTAAGATTAGATCTTAGATTAGTGATTACAATTATATTCTTAGTAACTTAAAAAAAATAGTTATTGGGTGGCTGGCTGTAGCTCAGTATGTAGAGTGGGCTATCCGGCACAGACTGCATACCTCTAGTTCCCCATTTGTGATTACTAGTGTATTAAAAAAAATTAGAAATAAAAATCACAAATCTGATATTATTAGCCAAGCATCTGCGCCGCGCCCTCTTACGCTAATGGGTGGACGGCGGCACGCGAACCGAGAGAAAGCAGTTTTTCTCTCTCGGTGGGCCAAAAAGTCCAAAGATTACAGAGATGTCAGGAAACGAGGAGGGATCCCGTCCCATCTGCCGTCAACTCGCCACCAGGGAATCCAATTAAGATCTTAAGGCCCCCTCGGCTAAAAATAGGTCATACCGACGACGGAATACGACCACAGCCGATCCGCCTGCGGACCAGCGGGTGCAGTGATATGATGTAGGCGAGCGGGTGATCTGATGGACAAAGAGAGGGTGCCGTGACGGACGCCGCGTTTTTACTCCTGGGGGGGCCTCCGGCCGCGACCGGGGGGAATGAGTATAGGAGCGAGCGGTGGGATTAGTCCGCCGGTGGAGGAGACGAGTGATCTAAGCCGCCGGATGAGATAAGGTATGTTCGCGCAAACCTTCCTTCCATTTTTTATTTGCTTTGCCACGTACAGAGCAAAAACCCATCTTCCCAAAACTGTAGACGTAGTACATGATCCCCTGTGACACCACAGCCACCCATGTGTTGGCAAGATTACTTTTTCAAAATAAGTCCTTAGAGTGACACGTTACTCAATAAAAGATATAACCAGTAAGATATAGGGCTGAAATTTATTTGATTTTGATTCATAAGGACACGGTCCGTTTCGATCCAATTCACTATCGATCTATTTTACATATTGCTGGATTGTCACTTTAAAATAAATACTGTCCTATAGACAAAAACAGCCCCATGTGTATTTATAATTGTATCCGCGTATGTGTAAGAGGGCCACACAGATAGACGAGTCAAGAATCTGAATCAAGTATTTAGAACACTCGTTGCAGTGAAATAAAGAGAGAGAAAGAAGATATGACATAACGGTGGATCTGAAGGGAGGTGGATCTTTCATTTAGCAAATCTACATGCATGATGATATACCCCAACAGAGCTGTGCTCATGTTTCAGTTCTCTCTTCAATTCTCTTTATTTTCAACAGTCACAAGAGAAATGGGTTGCACACATATCATACAGAACACAGAATGAACATACGATGTAAAGATTCAAGATTCATTTTAATTCTAATTTTTTTTTTTTTTTAATTTTAATGTTGCTATTCATGATGGCAATACACACACATGGAATTTTAGTTGGGACATGAAACAACTCTCAAGATCAACAGGTAATGAACAAGGTCAACACAAAAGAAAGAAAAGCAGCACATAAGTTCTAAAGTGGCACTGGCATAGAATCAGCACATGTAACATGTCAACATACCGCCTGCGTTCAGTAGCATCACAGCGTATGGGAAGAAACTGTTTCTCAGTCTAGAGGTCTTACGCAGGGCTCTGTAGCACCTTCCCGAGTGAAGGGGGGAGAGAAGGTGGTCTGCTGGGTGGGCCGGGTCCACGACGATGTTTTTGGTTCCTCGCCGTGTCCTGGAATAGGCCCTGGATGGAGGGCAAGGTGGCGGCAATGATTTTCTCCGCTGTTCTGATAACGCTGGCAAATGTCGTTGCAGACCCGAACCAAACTGTGAGTCTTTTTATATAGGGCCAAATACAATGGAGGTATTTAGGCTGTCATCTGCTGGCGATGGATAGCATATTGCCATGTAAAATCAGTAATAGAACACTTTTAAACTGACAATGTTTTTCAAATATTGCTTTCTGTCTGTTCGTCTGACCACGATGATACCACCATAATGTTTGCCGCGCCAAGCCATGACATCGCCTTTCACTATAATGACGACAGTGGACCAGATTTAGAAGACTAGCGGGCTGCAGTTTGTCCATGTCTACGACCAACATGCAGGAGTGCTGACAGTCTCCTGTGTGTCTGATTGTGTGTGTCTAGCTCAATACCTCTCTCTCTCTCTTGTGTATTCTAAAAGTCAGATCACTGCCACTAGATTCATGTGGTATATTGATTTATTTTGTTTGTTTGCTTGTTTAGGGGGCAATACAGATTGATCAACATGTCAAAAACATGTAAATGGGCTAGCCAAAGGCTCATTTTCACCTGTAGTCACTGATCCTGCACAACAAAGGGAGAAATAAATTAGATTTAAAAAAACAATTAAATAATAATACAATTAAAATTTACAATAAAATACGTCTGTCATGGCCAGAGCTGTGCCATTTCCCATACGTAATTTTGCGTACGTTAGTTGCATGTGCAAGTTTTTGCCTTGCTTCCATATAAAAACTAGAAGCACTCAGAGAGTGCAAACCTGCGCCAAGGTCATGGGGTCACTAATGCCAAAACATCTAGATGCTATTATGTTATTTATAGCCTACAGAAATGAACCAAAATGTAATCACTTGTTCCATTTGTTCGCTTTTGGTGGTATGCAGGATTTTGTCACATTCTGCCAGTGGTGGACACGAACCCGGGTGTCTCCAGCTTGGCACAATGTAGGGCTAACCACTAAACTATCCACGTAGTAGGGTGGAGACAACTGCTGCATGTTGCTGCAGTTTGTAAGATCATAAAGTTACCAAACTATTATGTTACTTATAGGCTACAGAAAAGCACCAATATTGAACTTGTTCCATTCGGTCATTTCCAACAACTCTCCAAAATGTAATCCAGATCTGTGCACTACTTTTTCAGCTATCCTCCAGACAGACAAACCAACACAACCAAAAACATAACCTGCTTGCGCAGATAACCAGAAAGCACTCACAAAGAAGTGCTGAGATTGCATATGCTTATAGTCTCCCCCTGGGGAAAGTGTGTTGCACAGAATTGTCACCCTGCACAAAGTAAACAAATAAAATCAATTTTAAGAGCTGGCTCTGTGGCGCGTCGATTAGGCTGCTGCATCCAGTACAACTTGTGCCTGTGGATGAGTTCACAGCACACACAGCGTCGTGGGTTTGCCTCCCGTCAATGACTTCTCTGCAAATGGTTCTGCCTACCACGCTCTCTCGTCACTCTTTGCAGCTAACCATGTCAATAAAAAAAACGCTGGAAAAAAAGCCAAACAAATTAATAAAAAAAAATCCTTTAAAATTGCTTGTTGTGCCGACTCTTTGGCGGAGTCAGTCAGACCTCTTCATCCAGCCCATGTATTTTGTGCCTGTGGCTTTAGTTCACAACACACACAGCGTCGTGAGTTTGCGCATCTGTTTTCCCCCGCTCCCTCATCCCCCTTCCACACTAACACTGGCTGTGTCCGAATCGTTCCCTATCCCCCTACTCCCTACTCCCCTTATAGTGTACTCACTTATAGTGCAACGGCCAAGTTAAAAATTATTATAAAATATAATTATAAAAAATTGAATTAAAAAATGCAATCACAAAAAGTCAGAAGTACTAACATTTATAACTATTTGCCGCAGTCGGTCGTTATTTACTTCCGTTGCGCCGTTTTTCGGAGTCATTTTTAATATATCTCGCAATGCATTATGGGTTATATTGCTCTGTCTAGGGTACATCGATGCTCACTATGTTTTGCGGTGCATTGTGGGATACTTTCAGTGCACTATACAGGGTGCATGGAGAATTCGGACACTCCTACAAAATGGCGTACGCCCCATATAGTGCACTATATAGGGGATAGGGAGCGATTTTGGACACAGCCATCATCAATACAATGTGATGCCTGAAATGCATGAAATTAGAAATTCCAATAATACTGTTGAAAACTAGAAATATCCCTTAAATGCGATGGAAGCATCAATCAAACCCCAGAAATATTGTAGACTCATCATGCATGCTGTAGGGATTGTGAGGGCTCCAAACCGGTTCAAGGAACGAAAACGGAAACCGAAAACAAGCAGAATTTCTTCAAATGTTCCGGAACAGAAGCGCAACATTATGAAATCCACAAAACCGGTTAAAAACTTTTTCCGTTATATTTTAGCATATCCTATGTCTGGGGGACTATTTCTGTCTACTTTCACTCAGTTGTCAAGCCCCATGCATCTGGGGCTCCATCTTATGGACAGACGAGGAAAGCGAATGTGATAGCGTTAATACAGTTGCTCTGCAGTTTGAAAGTCCACTAAATACATTTTGTATAAACTATATCTAAACTTAACATTACACAACATGAGGAACTTTAAAAACAAAAAAAATGTGTGTGTTCCGAACCGGTACAGGACCAATATTTTGGTGGCGGAACAGTTCCGAGAACGGAAACATTAAATATAGACCTGCCTGAACCGTTCGGAACGGAACGTTTTAAAAATAATTTCGTTTTTAAGCCCTGATTGTGACGTCATACGGGCCAGTTTTTTGTGGCGTCACGCTTTGCATGTTATGTGGAGGGTCGGTGTACAAGACAAATTTCCCTTGGGACTCTTCATTGTTGTTTTTTTAATGTTTTTTTCCAGCCCATTCAGGCTGTTTTTTTCCAAGCTTTATTTATTAGCGGAAACAGGTGAAGATGGGGGGCAGACATGCAGGAAATACGTCGGTGGCGAGATTCGAACCACCGACTCACCGTGCCATTGAGGCATATGTGTGCTTTCCAGCGCTCTGCTAACCAACTGAGCTACTGGGCAGCCCACCTCTTCATTGTTGATGTGCTCTCTATGCGTGATGCCGAGGAGCCTGTGGAAACATCTCTGTGGCCTGGATTCATCTCTAGTTTTGCCATTAGGGTCCATGTCTCATAAGCACACAGAAAGATTGATGTCACAAGTGAGTGCATCTGATTTATATGCTTTATCTTAAAACCAAACAACTACTGTGAAAACAAAGTCAAATCTATCCACCCAGTCAGACATTATGGACCAAACAAAAATGCTGCCATCTGGTTGGTGTTGGCCTCCAAAATCTCATCAGTTCATGAACAGACTGAATCTGGGACAAATCCATCCATTCTTCCAAAACATATTGCGTTAACACGAAAAACCTTACATAGTGGACAAATACATACTTTAAAAATATATACTTTACAAATACATACTTTGCAGACAATACAAACCTTAAATGTAAACAACATGAGTGTCAATTTACTTTAGCATCATAAGTAAGAAAGTTGCCTTTCGTTGTAAAATTTGGGCACTGCCAAATTTTGTAGTGTTGAGATTTGATATCGGGATTGCGTATCTCTAGTCTCTAAATCTCTAGTGGTTAGTGTTATTTTTCGTGTGGATGTGAGTATTAAGGGTGTCACCATTATCAGTTAACGTGGTAACCACGGTCAAATATTTTGAAGGTAAGATAACCTTCTGAATTTCAAAAAACGGAGTTATTGTGGTTGCCGCACCGCTCACAACACTAACCCAAAACAGAATGTCATCGGGCAGCTAAACTTAACCTTGAACAAAAAAAGTGGCCACAGCCAATCTTGCCGCGCACGGCAATTGAAATGACAAACCAACATATCTTCTTAAAGTCAAAATCGAAATTTGGACATGTGGGTTTTAAAAACGCGCGACAACAACTTACTTACTCTCCTAACTATAACTTTAACATTTATATTAATAACTCTACATTTAATAATGTGTGTTTGGTCACACGCCTCCATGTTGAACACACACTGGAGGACATAATGGTTTTGTGTGTGCCGCCGCTACCACAGCAGATCCTTCTGATCAAACTTTTGGATGGATTTCTCCCAGATTCGGTGTGTTAATGCTCTAGGGTATGTTCATGAACTAATTAATGGCTGTTGGCTGAATTCAAGATTTTTTTAGCTTTGTTTTCGGGAATATACTGCTGAGAACACTACATAGGCCTAGTTATCTTCATTGTATTGTTTGTGTTGCTGTGGGGCTTAACAGCGTATCCAATAGAATGGTAGGGGCCATGATGGTGGGAATGGCGACCGGTATGGGGGGAAACATTCTATGCACCCACCCCCCCTCGGTATCCTCCGACCTATTTGTACAACTTGACATGACGCGAAACCACATTTTATAAGTAGCATGCTTCCCATTAAAAGGGCTTCATTTCTATGCTACAATGGTTCTTTGTTGTTTGTAACACAGCACAAACAGCACCAGCTCACTTAAACTACAACACATTTATAGTGCATCTGTTGAGGTAAAGAACTGCATCTCAGTTAGCCTCAACCCTCAACAACAAATTTCCAGTGCTTCTGGTGAGGTAAAGAACAGCATCTCAGACAGATAGAAAACATATTTGACAATGATAATAATAATAATAATAATAATAATAATAACTTTTCACTTTCTCAGAATTATTCCAAAATAAATAAAATATAAAATTAATTTAATAAAATTCATTATCCTTGGGGCTGGCTCTGTGGTAAAGTCCCCCTAAAGCTAGATCCCCTTCATCCAGCCCCATACACCTTAGTCTCACAGCGCATGTAGCTGTCATTAGATCAATTCCCGTCTCTGGCATAAGTATGCTACAGGTCTGTCTCGATTTGACTGAGACGGAACTTGTAAACAGTAAACAAATTTCAGCCCAGTACTCGCTGAAAAAGTAGTATTGTTGCCCCGGGAACACAGGGCATATTCAAACCTGAAATGCCAATTGAGCACTTTTCCCAACCTACGTTGGGTATCATGTTGGACAAGCAACTGAAAGAAATTGATATCTGAAAGGGTGTTTTCACCTTTGTGTTGCATTTTTATCTTTATGTTATTATATGTTGGAAAGTTGCGAGAAGGACAATATTATTGATTATCAGAATAATTTCTTGGCCAATGTATTGTTCAGCAAAATGTGTTATTCTATGCTGGCTCTGTGGCGCAGTCCGTAAGACACCCGTCACCCAACACACGTATGGTGCCTGCGGCTTAGTTCATAGGCACGGGCATTATTGCAAGTTTTCCTCCACTCAATTATTTTCAGGCACCTTTCAGGACCCTCAAGGTCACCGCACAGCACAAACAAGCAATAGAAACGATAAAAATGAGAATAAAAAAGGCTAGGGGTCAAGGGTGAGTCACTGATAGGTGAGTTTGAACACATGGGTTTTGAGGAGTGATTTGAAAGCGTTAATGGTGGCGGCGTTACGGATGGCAGGGAGGAGAGACTTCCAGAGCTTGGGAGCTGAGCGGCTGAAGGCTTGTGATCCCATGGTGGAGAGACGGGCTGGAGGAATGATGAGATTTATGGAGGAAGCAGACCTGAGTGGGGGTGGAGATGTGGAGGAGGTCGGACAGGTACAGGGGGGGCAAGGTTATGGATGGCTTTGTAGGTGATGATCAGGATTTTGAAGTTAATACAGAGTTTTATTGGAAGCCAGTGTAGTTGTTGAAGAACCGGGGTGATGTGACTGTTGATGGGGGCTCTTGAGATGATGCAGGCTGCAACTTTCAAAGCTAATCTTGTCAATAAAATGGTGCTTACGGCAAAAAAACAACTTGAATGAATAAATGGGAATGAAAGAATGAATAAATGGCATCACTATTCCTACGAGAGCGTGACAGCCGTGACTGCTATCACTTACAACTCCATGTTTAACTTCTGGAGTTGTGTTGCTGATCTCTGCCGTCACCGGCGTGCGTCTGTACCTGACTGCATGTGTCTGTGTGTCTGTGTGTGTGTCTTTATATGCGTCTGTGCATGTGTGTGTCTGTGTGTATGCGTCTCTGTGTGTGTATGGATTAGAAGCAGTGAAAGCAGTGCACTGTCGTCAGTCAAACAGGAAAGAAGCTGCCGGCTCCCTCCAAGCCAATTACCTGTCAGGGTTCAGGCAGGTCTAAGGAACAGTTCCAACCAATCTGCCGGAGGCTGATTGGTTGGCTGATATGAAGCACTCTCTCAGGGTTATTTTTAGGGCCCGGTCGATTCAAATCGAATTAAATCAAACTTTAGTTATATAGCACCTTTCATGCAAAGCAATTCAAAGTGCTTGACAGCAACACAACAAAACAACCAAATTAAAAGGAAAGATTGACCCATCAACCCAACCACATACCCATACATACACACGCGCAGGCAATGGATTTGTCAATAAAATTATAGACGTGGCTTGGCACCAAGGATATACACCAACAGCAAGAGCAAACACTGGATTTAAGAATAGTGTTCATTCTGTCAAAACATGTACTAATAAATTAGGTTACGTGTTTCATCTACACGACAGGAACAAGGTCCTCAAACACCTCCACAGCCCCGGGGTGGCGCCCGGCCGGCACGGTGACGCCGCAGCCCCACCACCACCACACTCCAGTAGCACCGTGCCACGCACCAGTAATCCAACAGAAAATGTGTTTAACTATCCTGCACACAAACTCATTTCAACCCGGGCTGACATAGTTGTGACATTTCAATTTTTTCTTTGATGAATTAAAACTCCTTCGGAAATGGAATTGTAATAGTGTCAGTTATTGTGGTTAGTAAGTCTTCATATGGTCCGATGGCTTGCTTTATTCTGGCTTTCACTTCACAACATTTATACCAGATGCCGAGGAGCCTGCGGAAACATCTCATCTCTGTGGCCTGAATTCTGCTCTCTAGTTTTCCTCTTAGGGCCCATGTCTCACAAGTGTACAGAAAAATTGACGTCACAAGTGAGCGCATCAGTCTGATCTTCGAGCCGGTGAAAATATTCTGTCGTGATGTTTGTGCAATCCTGATGATGAATTTTTCCATTTTGATTGATTCTGATGAATTAATTGGCGTGTTGACTGGTTCAGCATGGCGACGTTCATCACCCTGGCCGAGGTGTTGGAGGCCAGGGGATCTCCACTGGAGGAGATGGACCTTTGGGCTCTTCTCCTGGCCAGCACCAAGGCTCTGCACAACATCTCCCTGAGAGGTACTTCAATACCAATACTAGGATCGATTTAACATCTCCCTTACCACCAAAATGACGTTGTCATTTCACTTTCAAGCGCCGTGTCAATTGATCTATGGTTGACACGGGAGCAGATCATTTCATCACAAAAGTCAGGATTTGGGGTTTTGGGAAGGGGTTAGGTTCAGGGTTGGGGTTAGGTTTAGGGTGACTAAGCGACTTTCGGACTAAACGACTAGCGTCTTTGGCGCTCGGCTTAAATTTTCCCACGTGCCATGGCTCGTTTCTACGTCTGATGCTGATGACACTCATTTCCCTGTCAATTGGCAGTGGCGTTGACGCCGACGTCCACGTCAATTGATGCTGAGCACCAATTCTTGCATCGTTTAACGCTGCCGCATCTTTTCCCATCCGTTAACATGGCATTTTCTGGATTTCTGGATGCTGCTACTGTAACTCCAGCGAAATGTACTACATATGTATAAAATGGATACACAGTGGTTGCTGCCAATTACCGCAGGGCAACCAACTGTCTATCTACACCGTCATAGCGCACTTCTAAATCAGGGTGTTCACTTTCCCCTAGCAACTCCCAGTTACTATGCTCCTGTTGCATGCTGGGAACTCCTCCCACCTATGTCATGTGCTTTCCTACCCAATCAGATGCGTTGTGATTCTAATGCAGCAACCTCTGGTTCGTTTCACACTCGCCACACTCTCCCCTGTTTTTGAATCACACTCTAGCTCTTTCAGGAACTCAAACCCAAAGTATCTAATCAAGGTTCTGATGTGGTGATCCGGGCTTGACTTTTTGGTCAGGGTGTCACTTTCCCCTAGAAAATCCCCGTTGCTACTCTACAAGCTATCATTTGGATGGTAGAGTCAAAATTTGGTGTCAAGAACATGAGGACAGGGACCCATCCCGCTTTGTATCAGGTCAGGCTGGTGCGGATGGTAGCGGTGCGATGGGGCGGGGGATATTTTCACTCTTCATGCCCCTCAGTATTGAATAGGGCTGTTGCACGGTGGACCCACGGCTTGGCGGCGGCAGCCATGCTGGTAGTCAGATCGTGGTCAGATAAACAGGTAGAGAGTGATATTGTCTTTTAAAAGTGTTCTATTATTGATTTGTCATGGCGACGCGTACCAAGCGGCGAGCGGCGCCCTGCGTAAAGTGTCCTTGCGATCTCTCCCGGTCGCCTTGAGTGGCACCCTCCGCTAAGTGTTCCCTACCGGTCACCTATCATAATTGTTTATATATTTGTTTATGATTAACTAGTTACTGAATACACAGTACTGCGTGTACTTCACATACTAAAAGATGCCGACCTCTGAGTTGGCTGCTGTAGGTGTCAATTTTTCCCTGACACTAGGGACCTTCTATTACCTGTCCCCTCCTAACATATATATACTTTATACTACGCTTTGACTCCATTGCTGTGTTGTTCCAGGCTCAGGGAACCTGCACAGCGTGCTCAGCCCCACATCCGTGCTCCTGTCAGCGCGCGGCGACGTGGCCTTCAAGAGCTGTGCGCGCTCTGAAAACACCTCCACCTTCTGGGCCCCGGAGCTGCAGCAAGGACAGAGTCCCACGCGCTGTGCTGCTGAGAAGGTGAGAGACCCTGAACCACAGAACACACAAGCATACATTCATCCAAGTTTTAAATATCTGAACACAAAGTGTCACTCCACCCTCTCCTTATAGTCAATCTGTCACCAAATTCTCCTCCCCTCGTTGGCTTGTCTGTGATGTCTACCCCCAATCTCTTCAACCCAGGTTTCGACTAATCCTATCCAATAAAGATGGAAAAATGCAGCTCACACCGGAAAAATTAACTTAAAAAACAAAACAAAAAAGAGGTTAGGGAGCGCGGCCCCCGGACCATGGGTCGAGCAGTGCCGCGGGTTCTGGTATCCTCTCCAGCCTTTTTGCTCTTCACCCCAGTTTCCGATATAATCCTGACGCTATCTCTCTTGATGAATAACAAAAAAACAATGCTGGCACCCCAAAAAAAACAAAAAAAACAAAAATCAGAATGTGACCAATTCATCAGTCTGTTTCCGATAGCTTTAATTTAGTCATTCATCTAACATGGCAGCACCTAAATGAATAATGCTAAACTTTATTCATTTATTTTAGTTATTTTTTCGCCGTAAGCTCTGTTTTTCCATTTTATTGACAGCGTTAGTTGTGAAAGTGGGGCGAGAGAGGGATCGGGGAAAGACATTGCAGACAGGTCGGCAATGGGAGGAGGACTCGCAGCATATTTTAACCAGTTAACCTAAAATGATTGTTTAGAATAAATGATGGTTTGCAACATTTTCACTGCAAATAATTCCACCCGGTTTCACCCAAAATGTATCCAAATATGGTATAAAAAATTAAATCTCTAATTCCTAGGAAATGTTCTGTTGTTGACATGCATGTGTATTCAAGTTTTCTGTAGACACGCGTAGCAGTGAGCGTGTAAAGTTACACAAGCAAAAAAAAACATCTCTCTCTGGTTATCATCATGAAACTTGATATTGTAGTAAATAGAGGTAGGCAGTAACATACACAACATATTTATTAATGCTTTTGTCCATACATTGTCGCTAACTGGAGCCAAGAGAACTACTGCATGTGCCAAAGTCTCCTCTGACCACCAGAGGTCAGAAGAGAGCGCCGGATTCCGCCCACTGGGGGGAAGAATCACTGCAATATATTGATATTTTCCATACACTGGCGCAGCTTATACATATTGATGCAAGGTGAGCCACTGCCTAATGTGGGACACCTACGATCCAGTGTTCCTGGCTCCTCCATAAACTAATGAATGTCAGTGAAACTATGGTAAATGCAAACTATAGTAATGTCTCTAACATTAGGTTCAACACTACATTTCACTGTTCCATCTTAGGTAACTGATTGTCCCACATTAGGAAGCTACAAAAATGCCCCTCGCTCCCATTAGGCCAATCCACCCTACATCATGTGTATATGTGTGTTTCCATTATTTTGTCACTGAAGGAATAGATTAACTATTGTATTTGTTTTTCTTTTCCTAACTCAGATGTTGGTGTATTCCCTGGGCATGACACTCTACTGGTGTGCAGACTATCTACTACCTCAAAACCAGGTACGGTCTGTGTGTCGGCCTGGCCTCATCCGACTAACCACCCACAGCATGATGGCTTCTGCCATTAGTCTAAACCAGGTGGTGAAGTAGTTTCTTTTCTTTTTATATAGCACTTTTGTTTGTCAGCAGTAGGCTGACAATGACGGTAACATCCTAGTTATAAGCCAGGACAAAGAGATGTGTCTTGAGCTTCTTCGTAAAAACATCTACAGTCTCCACGGCCCTGAAGGCCTCATGTCATGTTCGCCGGTGCCGTCAATCGCAACCGCGCTACTACTCTACGAGCACTTGCATTGATAATGGGTTGCCACACATACTGCTAGCGCTAACAGTACTATTTTTTTGTATCACTATGCCACAGGTTTCCAATCTCTGAGCGCTTCTAGCTTTTTTTGTTCTTTATTGACTCGCCTATATAACACAGACAGGTGGAAATGACATCGTAAGTTATGCAATGAGCCAAAATGGAAAGTAGCAACACCGCAGTCAATGAGGTGGCGCTCTTTTTTGAGATCTTAAAATGTCCTGCGTGGTGTCGGTATCTAAACAGATGTTCCCGCACAGTGAAATCAAAACAGAAATGCAACGTGCCATTGTCATTTCCGGAGGTGTTCGACTTCATACGGCAGTAAACTGTAACAGTTAAAAAATACAAAAATGAGTGCACTGAAATTTAGCACTCTATTTTTCAGTGCACTGACACAAGTGAGCCATTTCAGACACAGCAACTGTCTACTTGGGTGTTGAAAATGAGCATTTGTCCACAATAGGGCTGTCTCGCGGTGACCGTATGATTTGTAGCGGCAGATATTTTGCTGGTATCTTCGCGGTCAGACGAACAGGCAGCAAGCGATATTTGCATAACATTCTCCATTTAAAAGTTCACCGTGCAGCAGCCCTATTGGCAGTGTTGGGCAAGTTCATTTTCAACATGTTGAAAATGAATATGTCTTGTAAAAGTTTCAGTTAGGTCTTGTGCAAATTTTAGTTCAGAACTTGCAAAATGAATTTGTTCATTCGTCGTTCATAGGTCATCATTTTGAACTATGAACAGGTGGTTCCACAAAATGAACTTTTTAGTTATGTTTTCGTTCTTTTTTTATGTTGCTGTCAGTTATAATTTTGTGAAGGCTTTTGAAATCTGATATGAACAAATTCTGAACTGTAACACAGTTCAATAACCTCCAAAAAGAGTGCATTGACAATTCTACGTTCATCAAGAAAAATGAACGTTCACCTAAAATATGAAGGAGTTCATGAACTATTGTTCTTTGAACTGGCCAGTAGTATGAATGGGTGCTGTCTGTAGGTGCTGTCTGTAGGTCCATCGACAACCCCCTAGATTACATATTACAAAATGTAAATTGTAAGGGACTACAGTTTCTATTTTTACTAACTGTAATCCGATTAACACACATTGCATAGCGTACGTGTATGCAGCGTAGCATATATGTGTATGTGCCTATATTTGTATGTATGGAAGTAAGCCTATTATGCTACTCATAATAAAAGACAAGGGGTGGGAGTGATACGTTTTACTTCTTGTCACTACTTTTCCAATATTCATTTCATCTTTCTTTTCAGATTTCCATTATTTTGTTTCATTTTTTTACAATTAACTTTTTTCGTGTGTGTATGTGTTTTGTGTATTTATGGTGTGTGTGTTTGTGTGTGTGTGTGTGTGTGTATGTGCTAATATTCAAAATAAACTTCATTCATTCATTCATTTAAATGTAATTGCAAGAAGTTGTAAGTCGTTAATGAACTGACCAGAGATGGCAAGTAACGAAGTGTAAATACTTGAGAACTGTACTGTTCAGAAGTACTTTTTTCTCTGATGACTTTTTGTTTCTACTTGTATAATTTGTAATATGTACTTCTACACCTTACTTTTCCCCAAACAAGCCTGTTTTTTTTTGCGCACCAATGGTAGATGGTAGGGATATGTATAGTTACTGTCCTTTGTGTTATTAACAGTTGGGCCTATGAGAATGATTTGAGAATGTTTCAGATGTTAATTTCAATGCTCGGCAGTTGGATTTATCAACCTTAAAGTGAAGTAAGTTAGGCTAGGTTTTTACCAAACATTGACATCAAACATTTTAAAACAAGCATTGAAAATACTTAAAAATACTTTTAGAATATGTTTCTGAGTTATTTTTACTTTACTTGAGTTGACATTTGGATCGGTACTTTGTTGTCATACTCAAGTTTTTTTTTCACAAATGTATTTTACTCTTATTCAAGTTATAAATCTGGGCACTCCTGCCATTTCTGGAACTGACTGGTGTGGCCCCCTCTTCAGGAGCGTACCTGGTTCCATACCTGATCCTGCTGGTTCTGATCGGGATCCCTCTGTTCTTCTTGGAGCTGGCCGTGGGTCAGAGAATCCGCCGTGGAAGCATCGGAGTCTGGAACTACATCAGCCCGCGGCTGGGCGGGATCGGCTTCGCCAGCTGCCTGGTGGGTGGAATGGATGGATTGATAGCATGGCAAGCCAGAACCAATGCATCTTCCAGGCATTGCACATCGCTAGACGCTTGCATTGGGGCGAGGAAAATTAGGGTCAGAAAACGTTAATAAAAACGTGTCAAATCGAGTTATCCAGTTACAGCGCAGTAGGTGGGACAAGCGTCGTGGAGGCGTGACAACCAAACTCCGCCCACGTCTCGCGTAGGCCATGTCTTGGACAGCCCGTACAAACTCCACCCATGTCTTGCTTAGCTCATGTCTTGCATAGCCCGTACAAACCCTGCGTCCGCGCCGATCGATTGAATCCGTACCGACGGCGAGCCTGATTTTCCCAGACCCTACTCCCTATATAGTGCACTCACTTATAGTGCACTCAACAGCAACGGCTGACATTTTGAGATTTAGAGTCAGCGCCGTCAAAATTATTATAATATAGGATGTTCTGTGGCAGAGTACGTACATTTATAGCTACTTGCCGTGGTCGGTCTCTATTCCCACCGTGCCATGTTTTTGTAATTTATGTAATTTGTAATACATCTCGCAATGCATTGTGGGTTATATTGCTTCGTCTAGGGTACATTGATACTCACTACTTTGTGTGCTGCATTGTGGGATACTTTGAGTGCACTATATGGAGTACCCAAACACCTCTACAAAATGGCATGTGCCCCATATAGTGCGCTCCCATTTCCCACTATGTTGGGAGCTATTTCGGACACAGCCAATAAATGGTAGAATAACTTTTTTAAGATTTATTTGTTTCCTTGTCACTCCCGTTCTCTAACGGACTGAATGATGGGCACAACGAAGCTTAAGCGCTGGTGCACTTGCAAATTTCAGCGCAGTCCTCGCTGAAAAAGTCTGGTAATCTGATGTCTATGTTCCAGGTGTGTTTCTTCGTGGCTCTCTACTACAACGTGATCATCAGTTGGAGTATTTTCTACTTCTCTCAGTCCTTCCAGCAGCCTCTACCCTGGAACGAGTGTCCTCTCGTTAAGACCCAGAACATCACAGGTGGGTTGGTACAAATATTGTACTCGTTTAATTCGTACATCAAGCAATGGCTCTACGATATTTCTAGGGTTTATTGAAGCTTCTATCACATTTCGGGGATATCCATTTAGTAGTCGGCGGTTCATATATTTAAAGTACAAACATCATTTCTGGCAGGCCATGATAGATAAGAAGCTTGCTGCCCTACCCTTCAGTTATTCTAATTGATCCAGGTGCATCCCCTTAGCTGATTAACTCTCTCTCCTAGCAATTTGAAAGAAAAGCATGGCCCTGCATTACCTGTGCCGTGGTAGCAGGTTATGTTTTTGGTCTTGTTGATTGGTTGGTAGCTAATAGATAACTGAAAAGGTTCTGCACGGGGCTGGATGAAATTTTGCAGAGTTGTTGGAAATGACAATCGGACGAATTGATTACATTTTGGTGCATTTCTGTACCCTATTAGTAACATAATCATACTTAATCACCAACTTACCCTTAGATCGCTGGGCACTTAGCGTGGCCACATGACCAGACTTCCAGGTCGCAGCGGCCGCTGGGAAGTGTAGTTGGCTTGTGCGGACCATGTTTGCCGGAGGCGTCAATCGCAATCGCGTTACTCCAGGAGCACTTGCATTGATAGTGGGTTGCCACACATACTGTTAGCACTAAAAGTACTATTTTGTTGTACCACTACGGCACAGGTTTGCAATATCTGAGTGCTTCTGGTTACAGTATAATTTCTGCGTCCTTTTTTCCCCAGTGTAAGCACCGTTTTTCACTCATTATTCGATAGGATAATGGGTTGAAGAGATCGGCGGTAGACATCGTAGGAATCCGCTCCCACGGGGAGTAGAACCCACGGCTCTACAGACACTAGGGTCTGGGGCAGAGATGTAACGAAGTACAAATACTTAGTACTGTACTGTTCAAGTAGTACTGTACTGTTCAAGTATCTGTTCGTTTAGAAGTACATTTTAGAGCATGTACTTTTTACTTTCAAAAATACTTTTTGAGTACATTTCTCAGCCTGCACTTTTTACTTTACTCAAGTAGATATTTGGATCAGTACTTTGTAGTCTTACTCAAGTTGTTGTTGTTGAGTTCTACTTTTGCCATCTATGGTCTGGGGGGCCGCGATTGGTGCAGCGTCTCCACTCATGCCACCGACTGACTGATTGTCTTTTATGTTGCAGCCGTGGAGCCGGAGTGTGAGAAGAGTTCAGCAACGACGTACTACTGGTACCGCGTGGCTCTGGACATCTCAGACAACATTTCTGAAGGCTCGGAGCTGAACTGGAGGATGACATTGTGTCTGCTGGCCGCCTGGACCATGGTCTGTCTGGCTATGATCAAAGGCATTCAGTCTTCTGGGAAGGTGAGCCACTGAATATAATTACCTGCGCCGGGCGTAGCCGCGAAGCAGGTTATGTTTTTAGCCGCGTTGGTTTGTCCCCTTGATAACTGAAGCAGCCCAACAAATCAGATTGTCCGCGTTTGGACTTCCATTTGATTGACACACCTTTTCTTGAGCCAGCTTACTCTAGACGAAAGGATTGTTCTAAACTACATGAACGATACATTTATTTTCCCTTACCAGGCTAAACCTCCACATGACCTGCTGACCATTCTCTGCCCTGCACACTCCGTGACTCACATGTGTTAAATATTATTACATCTTTTCTCCCCCACACCATTCTTTTTGTCGTTTCTCCAGACATTTCTCACAGCTAATGTGTTTGAATGACTGCAATAAAAAAAAAACCACCAAGCTGCTAAGAGAACTTAAATCAAATCTACGTCTGTTTGCTGCGGGGACACTGGGGTCAACCTGGGATTTCATCCATGTCTTTATGTAACCTGTGTATCTGAGCAGTGCATCATGGGTAATTCACTTGGCCCTGGTTCCAGTGATCTGCGCCGGCCCCTGGACCATTGGGTTTCTGATAATGCGGCCCTCTGAGCAAAGTAGTTGAATAGCCCTGGTCTAAGGTAGATTTATGAACTAGTTAAATTTGGAAAGCGGAACCATTCAAGATGGCTGAATTTTAAAAAAAATATCATAGGCCTAGTTAATCATTGACATCCCAGCAGCGTTGTTGGCGGCGTGGTTAAGACGCTGCTATACTGTAATGGTGCTGTGTTTTCGATCCGTAGTGCCGCCAGTACTCCCCGCATCGCAGAAAACCATCGTCAGGTTTTCTGCGATGTCTGCCCCCGATCTCGTCAACCCAGTTTCTGACTAGTCCTGTCCAATACAGATTCCCAATATATGGGACAGGATGTTTCTCTAACATGTGTCATCCTGACACAGCCTGTGGAGGTCCAGCTTGGGTGGGCCCGGGTGGGCCTGGGTGGGCGCTCAGCATCATTAGCATCTACTTTTTATACTCGGAGGCGTCGCCATGGTGATCCCCGCGCTTTGCACGCCTGGCGGGAGAATTTTCGAGGTGTGTGGGGAGGGGCATGGGTAGCAGATGCCCCCCCCCCTGCATCCCGCCCACACACACACCACAACACGTGTCTATGTTCGTGAGGGGGAAATGTGGGTGTACGGACACATGCACACACACAGATTTTTTTTGTGAAGAGAGAAGTTGAGAGCATGGCGAACAAAAGGAACAGCTTCAACAAACCTATGCACTTTGCCAGTAGTAGAGCTGTAGGTTCATCAATAGATTATTACTGTATAACTCTAGGTTCATCAACACATTTTTACAGTGAAGCATCTCGGCCTTCAGCTACCAAGCACCTGTTATGTAGAATCAACTTCCCTCCGTTTGAAGACTCTCTAACAACATTCAAAACCAGGCCTATGCGGTCGTCGCCTGTAGTATATGGTACTAAACAGATGTAATGTCATTACTTGTGTGTAGCCGGAAGAGGCAGCTTTTAAGTTCTGTTCATGATGATACCAGCCATGTGGACGAGTGTTGATTAAATCCACTGCTGGAGCAAACAAGCCAAGCCCATACAGTGTGTCCATACTGGTGAGCAACACTTATATCATAAAGGAGACCACGACATGGTGTCGGAAGTGGGATTGGTAAAGGTATTTCCCTGAAACAAGATGCTTCCTGTCCCCAATCATTCCCACCACTCCTGCCTACCTATTCTAATTCTTAAAAGGATTTAATATATTTCATATATATCCATAAATATTATATATATATATATATATATAATCAAACAAAAATGAATATTGAATCCAGATATCTGAAAGTGTTAAAG
>OMKY01052687.1:0-13844 GCA_900302395.1 Bregmaceros cantori | reverse complement strand
CTGTGGGTTCAAACCAAACGCGGACTGGGGGGAAAAATTCGCTTTGGAAGGTTGTAACGCGCCGCAGCATTTTATTTTTATAGCGGCATGTGTTGAGCGGCAAGAGCGAAAGCGGCAAAAGTTTCCCACTCTCCAGCTCGTAGGCAGCACCCGTGGCTCGCAGCAGCAAGTGCCTTTCCCTTGTCAGTGAAAGGAAGGGATATGTGGAATGAGTAGTCAATATACAATACAAAACAATGATGTGTTAACACACACACACACACACACAAGGAAGCGGGATTATTCCCGTGACTGGCCGCTAGCCTCGCTGTTTGTGCGGCGGCTCTTCATTCATTCATCCTCCCGTCTCCCCAAAACCGGACAATGATATGCTGTGTTCCATTTACTTCACGTCACCGCGTTTGACCTGCGAATCGGCTCTTCACCTCCCAGAAAACCGGAGGATATGTTGCGTTCCATTTGCATTACATCGGTGCGTCCGATGTAATGCCGCTATCAGATAAAAGCATTAACGAGGATGTTTCGACTCGTAACGTTAATGGAACGCATTTGCTCCAACACTGGCGCTCCGGAGCTAAGCGGCAGAACAGGGGAACGGAGCGCTGGATGCTGGAGCCCCAAGCTCTCCTCTCCTCCCGGAGTGGTGGAGGGACGGTTTTCCACCAACCACCACACACTCCGCGCACGCCAACACACGCCCTCCCGTCCCTTCGGAGCTCGGAGGGACAGGTCCGCCCGTCCCTTCGCCTCCCGGGGGCCGGGAAGGGAGGCGCGGATACCTCCATGCAAAAAAGGAGACGATCGCTCGAGCAGACACACACACACACACACACGAACACACACACCATGGCAGGCGAACATTACGTGCTAACACATGGGATCCCGATCAATTTTCTCTTCTATATTCCCCTCTCCACACTTTCAAACTCTCAAACTCTCAAACTTTTAAAGCTTCTCCGTCGCCTATGCAGTCGGTGCCACAGCAGAGCGGGAGACCTGACGGCTGAGGCGGAAACGTATAGACGTTTGTAGTGCATGTAATCTCCGTGGGAGCTGGGGGAGACTCCGCCGCACGTCTCCTCCCGGCGTCCGCGCTTCCATTCCCCAAGTGAGGGGTTCCCGTCCCTTCGGAGCTCCGTGAGGTGGAGGGACGAGGTCCGCGGAGCTCCGGGGACCGTGGAGGGCGGAAAGGAGGCGCGGACCCCTCGCTGCTTCCTCCGTTTACAAGCCTCTCCCATTCCTGAACACCACCGTGTAGCCCCTCGGTGAAATTTCCCCAGCCCAGTCAGCAGCGACTCGTATCTGCTGTTCGCTGTCAAGTCACATGACATGATGCGGCAGCTCAGTTCGCCCAAGAAGCCCAATTTGCGGGGCTTGGCTCCTACCGTTCACTTTACATGTCATTTATTCGCTCTGGAAGCCCAATTCGCGTTTAGTTTAAACACACAGTAAGAGTTTTGAAGAGATATGTTATTATGTTTAGCTTCAACTTGTGCAGAATATATGTTCCTTCAAACATCAGTGCAAATTATGTGTTGGCAATGAAAGGGTTAACAAATATATTGCCATTTCAAGAATAATGAAAAACATGTCAATGTCAAAAGTAGCTTTGTGGTTGGCATATACACAAGTTGTTATGGTACCATTGAACAATACAACTCTGTTGTGGGAAGTTCTTGGAGAGTGTAAAAGTTATATGGGCTGCTTTGGTCACATTGACTTATGCTGCCTTTTCGCATGACTTGCCATATAGAAATGTTCTATATGAGCTTTTATCGCATATCGTTTCTGAAGTGTTACGGCCAGAAATCACCCACAACTACTGCAATATTATTCCAAGGCTTTATCGCTTATCACTAATTCATTGTCAGTTCTTTGTTAATGTGCATCATAGTGTATTCCATGCCTTGGTATTATTTCACCACATTCAACTTCAACTCAACTTCAAGGATTTAGTGTGGGGGTGAGATGGATATTACTTTGATTCATTTGGCCACAGAATAGTAGCAAGTGACTTGTAAGAAACCCTACATGTAATCTAAATCAATGCTGGCGTAAAGAACATTAACCTTTTGAAATGTATCTACCAGAAATAGTCTAGAGAAGATGAGCAGGATACTCTTGAGAGATGGGTGTTTCAAACTGCCTGTGTTCCACAGTGTTTTAAATGTAAACTTCTTTACAATGGTGATGTTATACGTTACTTTCAATGTATTTTCATAACTCCACTAGCTAAAGCAATGTCTTTTTGTAGATTTTATGTAGTAGAAATATTGTTGGATAGAAACAGAGCCTGTAGTTTTCACTTGTCCTTGAGTTCATATATTGTATGATCAAAATATCACTGTCATATAGAATATATATAATTCCTCCAGTAAGTAAAATTAGCTTGATACCATGTAGAAAAGCTTTTATCAACTTATTTTATTTCAACAAAGATGACAGGGACTGAGTCTACAAATCATATATATACTTCAGAAAAGTCAACAGTGGGAGGGGGCAGGTTCACATACCCTCTCCAGCTTTTCTGCAATGTCTCCCCCCTGACTCTTCCTCCCAGTTTCTGATTTAATCCTGTCACAATCTCTCTCAATAAAGAGAGATAGTGCTTGCGACCAAAAAATAACTTGAAAAAAAAGAAGTTATTATTATTTTTTTTTTCTGATGCACATAAATCCATCATCTTCACATCTTCTTCCGTTTTTCAACAATGACCTCTTTTGGAGATTGAATGATGGATTGAGTGGAATGTTCAACTCATCTCTTCATTCCCCATAGATCACACACATGGATCGCATAATGGGTTTGGATGTGTGTTCACACGGTTATTTCCATGTTGGAGAAGTGCATAACGACCAATGTCAATGGGATGATGATAGCATCGTGTCTTTCAGTATAGAGCACTCTATCTGTGGATTCATCTTCAATGAACTGCAGCCCTCTGACAGCAGCACTAAAGGCATAATGGAACTGTCCTCAGTATTTCGCTGTAGACAGCATGCATTTTTGTTTAGATTTTTAACCTTTACAATACCATGCAACGTTAAATCCTTCATTCCCAAATACATGAAATTTGGTCTCACCTCTCCAAAGTAGAGCGTCTCCCTACGGTGTTTCCATTGGAGTTTGTGACGCTTGTCACGGGCGGCGGCAAAACATTTTCACCATAAGGAATTTTCACCAGGATTAAAAAAAAAAAAGATTCTTCACTATTGCTAGAGTACAAATCTAAAAAAAAATGCATAACATAGGTTAATGTTAAAAAAAAGGAAAAATAGGTTCCTGAATTTGTTTTTTGTTTTTTTGTTTTTGCATTAAATAATTGAAAGTAACTTTTACTCATTTTACTCATTGCATTTTAAATAAAGTAATGTGTTCTTTTACATTTTGAGATGGGTAATTTTACTTTTACTCTGAGTACAATTTAAGCAAAGTAAAAATAATTTTACTCAATTACAATTTTTCAGTACTCTTTCCACCTCTGGCAAGAGGAGAGCTTGCTCTCGCCTTCTCTCTCACTAACGCTGCCAATAAAAGTGAAATGGTCTGAATGTGTCCAAAAAAACCTTAAATAAAACTTTACTCCTGGACAGTTATTAGTGATTATGGACAGCAGCCTCACAAAATTGTGATTGTCATTGCAGGAGAGTACATCATCATGACGGTTCACTTCCATCTACAGAGAAAGATGGGCTTCTTCCTCATCCAAACCTACATTCCTTGCATCATGACAGTTATCCTGGCACAGGTTTCTTTCTGGATCAACAAGGAGTCTGTCCCTGCACGCACGGTGTTTGGTGAGTTTCAGCTGTTCCTTTTGAACTCATGGCCAATGAATACTGCATGATGTTCATGTTGGGTTTTAAGAAAACGGTCATGTGTGAACTGGTTTCACGAGACTGGTCTCAATGGCTCCGTTTACATGGACACTTTTTTGGATATGAATACATTTAGGCGGATCAAATATAATCTGCTTCACCTGTCAGAATGACATGGTCAGAATATTTTGGATCCAAATAAACTGTGCCTTTGTCGTTTCGGGGAGTGCTGATGGAGTCAGGGGCGGACCCCCGTTCAGCGGCCAGTGCCCCGTCGCACGGCGCCTGGTGATGGCATAGCCTATCACGGGAGGGCTGGCTCTGGCTCGCCGCTGCGTGGTGGCCGTGCTGCTGTGCTCACGTCATGGCCCGGACCCAACGGGTGGTGCATCGCGGGCGGGAGGGCATACACCTCCCCACTCCAAGTGGGGAGGTGTATACATGAGCAGTTTTGAAGCAGATCCACCTATAAGCGGATTATATTTAAGCTTTTTGGTACCATTTAAATGGGGCTAATGACTAATCTTAAGAGTGTGGCCTTAAGATGGATCTCTGGTTTTGGCTCAATAGGCTGGTTTCACAAGGATTACCTCAAGAGGTGGGTGTGAAACTACTCAAAATCAAGACTCTGGTTTCAGTGGATTGATCCCTGGAGATGGAGATTGAGGCTGAACAGACACAAGAAACTGGCTTCACGATACTGGTTTCTGGTTAAGAAAGTGGTACATAAGCCTGGCCTCAGGAGACTTGTTTCACAAGATTGGCCTCAGAAGACCATCAACGAAATTGGGAAATTGGTTTGACTGAGCGGGATCATGTTTTTGAGCGAGAAAAGGTCAGCCTGTCTGAGCAGCTAGGCGTGAGAAATCGATCAGAGAAAGGCTGATGAGCTGTCTCAAAATGACCGGAAAATCGCCCACTTTTAATGTTTTATCTTTAGAATCATTTCTAGGAATGGTTTATCTTTAGAAATACCAGTCAAAAGACTCATTACCTCCACACACCTCCACTGTCACTAGAGTCGTGGCTGAGTTGTAAAGACCTTCCGATAGCTATTTTACATTGCTGAGTAGTGAGTTTGATGACTCTCTAGTATCTTGTATTATCTCCTCAAGTATCTTGTATTATTCAGTATAAAAGTGTTTATTTTAATGAAATGCATCATTAACATTCAATTACTCAAATTGTATTTTGCATAGATAAAGTAAAAGCTTTGGAGTTTGGAACCCGTAACACGAAGACACACGCATTGCTATTAGGAGACCGGTCTCAAAGAGTCTGGTTTCATGACACTTAAGAGACACAATGGTGTAAGGCTATTCTTTGTCAGGAATCCAACGTGGCTGCTAACCTAAGATAGGCTAGCTGGAATTGATGATACTAGCAGGAGCACAAAGAACACCCAGATGTGAGGATGCAATGTTTGTTTATAACTTAGGGCCGAGCGATTACGTCACTTGTGGTCAAGTCCGCTTCCAAACGCATTACATTGGTTGCGGAGGAACTCATTATACGTAGTAGGAGCGGCCTCGAATGCCATTGGTCCATACGTGATGACGTGGCTCTACACGCAGCGCTGTGAGGAATCTCGGATAAACCATCTCGAACACAACATTGAAATACTCATTTGACAAATATTTTAGGTAACTTGAATGGAATCTGAATGATGGTCAGGTCTTATCGTCCAACAGCAGCCATGAAGACGCCGTCTTTCCATCTCGTCAGATTGCGGTAACTTGAGGTTCCATTTGGGGAAGAGAAAGAAATGTAACTTGCATGATGCGCGATGCGATAATAGCTCCACAGCCTTTAACGCAGCGATTTCCAGGCATGTCGGCTTTCGGCAGCGCTTGTGCAGGATGCTCTTGCTCACTTGGGCAGATTTTTGGAAGCGTGTGACGTTACAATCTTGCTCCCTATAGCCGGGGACACTCCATGATGGCACAGAAAGAGCCAATGAGGAAAAGGTAGTATGGATCTCATCCACCCCAACTTAAAAGTTCATATAATTGTTGGGTAAAATAGTTTAGGGGGGATTATTTATAGAAATGATGTTAACTGTAGACCAGTTATGGCATGATATACACAGTAACATTAATGTGCATGTGAGAATGACTCCCAGCTTAGAGATCAGTGTAGGCATGAAAAAAAAGTGCACCATTTACCGGCAGGATAACATTCAGGGCGTTTTTTTTTTTTTTTTGCCTGCAGTTATTGTCAGCGTGTTGTTATTTATTCTCCAATCCTATGCCTCATTTGTGCTCTTATTGTGGCATTCCCAGAAATACTTTGCTGAATTAGAATTCAGCAGATGGTGTGTTCGGTCTCATTTGCCGACTGTGCCAGCACCTCATCTGTTACTAGCACCAGTAGAAAGGTCAAAGTCTCCATTTAAGACTACATTCAAGGTCATTTAGCTAATTCCAAATTGTGGTCAAACATCACTATTTATAACACAATCTATTCCAAATACCATTTAAAATATCCACGTTTCTAAAAAGGAGTTGTTTCTAAAAATGAATTGTTTTGTTCAATCGCCAATACTAAGGCAACAGCAATTATTGCAGTGTGGTTTCAGGCTCATGAATAGAACAGCTGCGGTGTGATCTGCTTCATGCACATTTACAATTACCACTATACCCAAATTTATTTTCCTGATTTTATTTTGTAATCCCTTATGACTGGCACATGTCATTTTAATCTGGATTAACCCTTTCACATTAATTAACCATTATTACATCAAGTGATTTGCGGGGACGTTTGGAGGTCTAAATATTCTGAACAAAGCATACACAGCATGTTATAATAGGACGATGATGATCCCTACTTTCTGTAGATTTTTTAAATTAAAAAGTAGTAGTTCTACATTCTACAGTGATTCATTTTTGTTATCTAATTCTATGTGGCCCATTACTCCACATAATCCTGATTTTGAGTAGGTGTAGTGGGCAATCTGGATCCAGTTCTCACGGTCGATACACATGGAGTCCAACTGACTGAGTGATCTAGCATCTTGATTAATTGATGAGTATTTAATAGGTTTAAAGCTAAGTTTAGAGGATAAATATCTTCACCCACATTTGGCAATGTAGTCTCGCCTAGTTTGAACTCTTATCAATGGACTCAGTGAAATGCACGTCTGTGTCGCTAAATGTGGCCATGATTGGCCACATCTTATATATATATATATATATATATATATATATATATATATATATATATATATATATATATATATATATATATAGGCGTGTGTAATAGGTGTAAAATGACACCAGTTCAAACAGATCACGTGGTGGTTGGGAATTCCCAGCATGCAACAGGGGCAGCATGGGCGAGTAAAAACCATTACCTAAAGTGGAGTGCAAGACAGGACACTACATAAGCAGTCAATCGCCTGTTGTAATTGGCTGTGCAGCCTATTACAGCAGGTTCAATCACTCTGTATCGGTAAATTTGAATACTTCTAAGAGATCATACTGTATTGGCGCCTCGCTTGGCATCCGTAGTGGGCTCATACAGCTAGCTTTTCCTTGGTTAAGTTGTGAAAGTATGGCACTACTGTTAGTCATTGCTAGTAGTACAGCCAGCATAACAGCAAAAGATTGTTAGGTGTCGCTATCGGCAAAAAATAATCAACACAATCCTGGTTTCGAGAACATTCCCTTCATGAGTTAGACACCGGTATAATTTGAAAGTACAAAAAGACAAAAACGTGACACTGGCAGCCAAAGTATGTTGGCCCAATAGCAATGACGTCTCACTTTGGTTAAAGCTTTGACAGCGATGGTAGAGTGTTCGCACGCTGTTCAACGAACCCATGTCCTTATTTTGATCGGCACAAAGCAGCTAACAGCACGCAACCCACATCTCTCTGCACACATCCTTGCAATGGCAGCAGATTGCATTCGTTAGCTGGGTCTGTTTCTGTGTCAATGAGCGAGTGTATGTACGTGTGTGCGTCTGTGGGAGAGTGTGTGTATGTGCTCGTAATGTGCTGCATTAACGCAATATTGAAGGGAAGCTTCATTAACCTCGCGTCTGTTCCCGGTCGCTTTCCTTCTTGCGATTTGTCACGTCGCCACTCGTTATCTTGGCTGCAAGTTTTTAATTGATTTGTTCACCATTCAAATGTGATAATAGGAAGATTATTATTAATGCGCTGTGTTCGTGCTAAGCATTGCAGCCCTCATCTTCCAAAACTAGCAGCCTTGCCCGAATAATACAGAATGTATGAATGGTAGAGCGCTCTCCCGCGGCGTACATTACGTGGCGCTCCCCCTGCATTGTCAGCGCAGTGTGGCTAAGAGAGGAAACTCCCTAGAGGTTGAACGCACTAACAGGCTTAATTGAGCGCGTCCTAATTTCTACCTTGCCTCCTCCTCCTACTGGTCTACTCCCCGCAAGTAGGGATGTCGCAATTATAGACCATGGTGGAGCGATTATTTATAACAAATGAATCAGCATTTACAATGAATCCTGATTATCTGGGTTGAAAATCGTGACTCATTCCAACAACATATTTTTAAAGTCTCAAAATGGGCATGTCCATCAAAGAGCTGAAAGACATTCAACTTGTATTTTTTTGGAAAGATCTTAAAACGGAAGTAGAGATCCTTGTTCTATTATAAATTGTTATGTTCAGATACAGTCATATGCAAAAGGTATGGGCAACGCTGATCATTTTCAAGATTTTCCGATACAGGCTTTATCATTGGTTGTTCCAATCAGCAAATTGGTACCAAGTTTATTTACAGAAGGTGTGCAATTAATTACTATATTTTCTGGACCATTGAGCGCACCTCTCTAAGGGCGTATTCAAACCAATGTGTTTATCCCGGGTCCGACTCCTTTTAACCGAGATGTAACTTGTCGAACGCGCCAAGCGCTCTAAACCATCCAAGACGAGCCCTGCTGGATGAGGTAGTCCGAACCAGGATTGAACCCGCAGAAAAGGCGCCCGGACTCAGAGCAGTGCGGTCTGAACTGGTGTATAAGCCGCACTGGCCTAAAAGCCGCGGTCATCTACTGAACTGAATATTTTGTTTAAGTGAACAGAACAGTAATGGTCCGTTTGTGGCACTTGGCAAAACGAAACATAAGTTGTTGTTGATTGCTTTACTCCTTGTTACTGAGCCCATCAAACTCCTCTTCCTCATTGTCGGAGTGGAAAAGTCAGAAAAGCAGACGCGCACGGTCCCTATCGCAAGTCCAGCCTTTCGTAATCCAATGGTGATGTTAGCTTCCTTCACGCTTTTCCACGCTGTTAGATTCCACCGACAGACGTCAGATGATGCTGCTTGTTGCATGCGGCCAGTGTTTGTAACCGATTTATCGCCATTCGTCATCCAAGAAGTGTTTTCACGTGCTATTGGTGGTGGTGCAGTGGTTAGCATTGCTGCCTCACAGCTAGAAGGTCCTGGGTTTGAATCCCAACCCATCCTTCCTGTGCATACTTTACATGTTCTCCCCGTGTCTGCGTGGGTTTCCTCCGGGCACTCCGGTTTCCCCCACCACCAAAAACATGTTCTAGTTAACTTGCTTCAGTCAGTGCACCTGGCCAAGTCACTGGCTGTCTGACTCAGAATCTGGAGTTGGCCCCCGGGCGCTTCTTGAAGAATCTCATTTTTCCACCTCATTCTATAATCATGAAATAAAAAAATCCCTGCTTGCCAACATCCACAGCGTAAGTGCCGCTAGCACTCCCTGTCTTTCTCGGGCGTCTTTCGGTCAGCCTTTGTTCTGGCCAGGGCGAGTACCACTGTGTTTCCTTCCTGCTCTGCTCGCGTCTGCCCACAGAATAACGTGTTTATACGATCGCACACATAGACATCCACTTGGATTTGCTTGCTTGGCTTAACGCCCATCATTGCTTGAGGCCATTCTACACTAATACACCATATATTGTATATTGCATGTGTGTGTGTGTGTGTGTGTGTGTGTGTGTGTGTGTGTGTGTGTGTGTGTAATGTTGGACTGGTTGGAACACTATAAATATGATGAGATGATGATGATTTTTGTTTTTATTTAACATAGATTTCAAACTATTTCCTTCTATCAGATTATAGTAATCAAATCATGAAAGCTAGTAACTTTAGCCCATTGAAACAACATTCTAAAATAAGTAACCAGTTGCAATTGCTTGAAATAAGGAATCACATGCGATTTAATAACCATAAAGGCAATATAAAAGCTGTCACTCAACTAATAATGGCAATTAACAAAAGCTGATCTCTAAATCGCTCCCACAATCAAACAAAGTAAAACTCTGCATGGAGGGATTAGTGTAAGGTAAACGAAGCACAGGCAGACATCCCAAACTATGGCGTGACAACACCTACACAGTAGATTTTGCAGTGTTAAATATGCAGTGTCAAAGTTCATTGACTCTTTCAGAGTTATTACAACAACAGATGGAGTATATATTTACTTGTGTTGGTGTTAATTTGCAGAGTTACACAGCGCTGTGTCAATTAGACTCTACAAAGCCCTGCTCACCCACCTCGTTCTCGCTCAAACTTTAAAGACCGCCATTTTGCATCATGACTCATGTGGCACCTGACCCTTGGCAAACGTTATGGAAAGAGTTAATTTAACACCAAATCTGATAAGGACCAAATACACTCAGACACAGTGTTACATTTAACTCTTTAAGTGTTGATTTAACACTGCAACATTTACTGTGTACGGATGGTTGGGACTCAATCTACTGATCCTGAGCTGGAGAGAAGGATGTGCACATTCTGCTACAAGCGGAAATAGCAAAAGAATGATACTGAAGGCTATTGACGTAACTTGTGGATGTGCATAAAGTAAAACCCCTTCTGGTGAAATGAAAAATAATTGGAATGCATGAAATTGCAGACTTCTTGACAGTAACTTGCCTTGGTATGTTTATGTCAATGTTATATCAGATTGATACAGGGTGAGGTTCACAAGATCCAGGGACAGACAGGCAGGCAGTCAGAAACAACAGGGACCGGGGGCTGATGTGGCAGGGAAAGCAGACGATCTGACAACGGACTAGAGAAGTGGGCCGGTTTAAATAGAGGGGTGAAACGGGTGATCATGGCCTAAAGGCAGTGCTTAATTTGTAAATCATTTGGTGCCGCAACAAAAGTACATACAACAGCAAGTCGATGACGACATGGACTCTGGTGCCGGAACGCACAGGAAAACAAGTAAAAAACGACCGAACGACGAACGAGTCCTACACGGATCCTTTTTTGAGACCCCTGCCCACACACACCCGCAGGGCACAGCACCGTACTCGCCCACTAACCCGTGGTAATTTCAAATTTAAACCGGTACCCACCCACATTCTAACCGTTACCCACACATGCCCATGAAATCGAAAGTACTCACAACACTAAATTTTCAATGCGCAATTTTCAACAGAGCTAGGGGATCACGGACTGGTGTCAACTCGCTCTCCCTGTGTGTGTGTGTGTCCCTCTATTAACATATGTGAAATTAAAAAAGAAACGCAGATTCTGAGCAACAGCTGTGCTGCCATGAAGTGTGCAGCGCTCACATGCTAAAGGCTGTGAATGGACGCCTATTTTCGTGTAAATCAAGCAATAACGGAGGCATTTTGTGCCCATATACGAGTTTATGGAACCTAAGCGCTGACTGAGTGGCCGCGGGCACACGCACCCCGCTTGTCAGCACGGGAAAGCACGCCTCTGTTGAATAACCTTTAACCGTTGGTTAAGTTGCTGTGTTTATTACCACCTTATAGGGTTCCCTTGAGGAACAACAGGCGCTACCTGAACAGACGCAAAACTCCTGGTTGGAAATTGTGTGTGTTTGTGTATGTACAACATTCCCTTTTTTCTGTTTCCTTCATTTATTATTTTTTGCACTAGAGTCTTGCCCTCACCACATACCATATTAGACCTAACTATTCCAGACATCCTGGTGGTGAATGGTGGACATTTTCAACTTTTCACTTTTCAGCAGTCATGGCAAGCAGTGACTCAGGTTTTCATCTGAGGAAAAAAAAATGGCATTCACTCCAAAACTACTTTCATTAGTCAAGTCTGCCATGTCCAATCTGGTGAGAGTTATGGAACATCGAGGCCCTCCTGGTCAATATGTTATATTTTAGATGTCTGGAACTCAGACATCAGACGCTGCGGGCTGGTCAGGTGGTGAGAGAGGCTCAGCTGGCCACTGTGTCACAGCCTTTGGAAATGGCGAGCAAAAGCCGAAGAGTTTGTCCTGTTTTGAGGTCATTGTAAACACATTTAGTGTTGACTCTTACCAGACACATATGGTGTTTAAAAAACAGAGCTAATGGCTTGATGCCCTTGGCGGTATCTCCTGTAACCAGTGCAGAATGTATGAATCAGTGGTTCGACATCAACATGCCGTATACAAGAAACCTTTAAATAAAACAATTTAAAAAGGATTGAATAAGTTATAATGATAGAATAGTGAAATGTCTCACTCCACATTCACTCCCACAACCATTCTTGACATGGTAAATGCAGATTAATTTCAATTTATAGATGTTTTTTCTTGATTCAAACATATTTAGGATGCAGTCAGGAAGATTCTAACGCTAGTATAATTAGATAAGCCAGTGTGGGTTTGGAAAAAAAACAGTGATGGCTTGAAACAAGTAATGGTGTCCTCTGTCTGGCCAAGGACACTGGGCGCTTTAATACGATCGATGAGGATAATAGGTTACGTGAGCTTTGTGTTGTGATGACCCAGCATAGTTGTGGTTTTGTGAAGAGTCCAGAAGAATTTGGTATTTACTTATTTTCATCTGACAGTGATTGGGAAGCTCATGCGGCTGGTCATTTGCTTAGCATGATAGTAATTTGGAAAACAATAATTTGGTTAAATGAATGTATCGACCTTGCCTCGACCCTCAGGGCTGTCATTCTTTGTTTTTTCCATTAGCTTTACGTGGTTAAGCAACGGAGGACAATCACCAGGTGGAGAGTGAATATGAAGCACCGTGGGGCATATCAACTAGTGTTCAACCAACCAGATAACCTATTGAGGCGCCATCCCACCAGCCTGCAATGCCCCCCGCTTCCATCTTTGTCTTATTCTCCTTCGCTCATGAAAAATATATATTTTTTCTCCTTCTCCCCTGGCAGTGGGGCTGTCATTATCAGGAACATTAAATACTCTGTGAGCTAATATTGTTAGACTAATGAACTGGTCCAGCTTCTATGTCAAGACAGAGGAAGTTAGAAAAAGAAAGGAATAGAAGACGAGTGGCAGAGATCCAATGTGAGATAAAAGAGAAAGTGAGAGCCACTGGGGAAGAGAAGTTTTAGATAAAAAGAGATGGGGACAATAGGTGAATGGGAAGAAAGAGAAGAGAGAGAAGGAGATAGGAAGGTATGGAGCAGAACTGGGCACGGCCCGCGGTTGAATTACGGTCCATTGGTTGTCTCCGACGGGCCCGCATATGGCCAACTGAAAATCACAAAACAAATGTTTAGCTGGCCGAGCATTTAAATGTACACAGCGAGTGTGTGTTTGAGCAGGCCGCGCACGCGTGTTTGTTTGTGCAAGGAGGGGGTGCATGCGTTCGTGTGTATGATAGACTGGATCCTCACACCTGCTCGGGGATCATGTCTGTAGACCGATGGGGCTTTAGACCAAACGTTCTATAGACAAAAGGTTGTAACCCTAACTATATTCCCTAACCCTATCCCCTAACCTAGAGCAAATGCGAGGGACAGAGAGTGGGGAGTGCAGCGATGTACCGCTGTGCGGCGGCATTCGGCTGTAGCAGTGGGCCCCGTTGATGATGGCTTACTATAGCCACTTTTCCACTACAAAAAAACTCGAGGCACAGTTCGCCGCATCTCTGTTAAGTTTAGTTCAGGTAAAGCGGAACGTTTCTCCACTGTTCTTAATGCCGAATTTTTAAAAACCAGTGCTCACCCCCAGCACTGCGTGTGTGACACCCCTCCCCATTAACACATGAATTCACCACCCTGTGCTGTGGCCGCTGTATAGCATGAGAGAAGGGGGTAGGTTTGGGGGCCTTGGGGG
>OMKY01052682.1:0-11327 GCA_900302395.1 Bregmaceros cantori | reverse complement strand
TGGAGCACAAACTCCACCTAAAGAAACTATTGCAAATCCTCTTCAGCATGTATATTAATGATCTACCTGGTGTATGCAACGATGACGTCAGCATACAGATGTACGCTGACGATACAGCTGTCTACACACAATCAAAACACCCGGAAGACGTGGCGACCACTCTCTCAAACGTCATGAATCACATCGCGGCCTGGCTGGACGACAACCAACTGACACTTAATACTAAGAAGACAGTATTCAGCTACTTTTGCAACAAAGCAATTCGCAACCCCCCTGCCATACATGTGAATGGCACTGCACTAGAGCACGTTACCTCTGTTAAATACCTAGGATTGACCCTCGACCCGAGCTTAAAATTCAAGCCACACATCAGTGCTATGACCAAGAAAATCAGACGCTCCCTATACACCTTCAGACACATTAGAAATGCCCTAACCACTGATGCGGCCAGAGCCTTTTATCATGCAATGATCATCTCCCAGTTCACTTACTGCATCACGTCATGGGGGCAAGCACGGCCTACAACCCTCAAACCATTAAAAATGCTATACAAATGTGCGGCCAAAACCCTGGACAAGAAAGAAAGGTCAGCCCACCACTGCACTGTATACAGCAACCATGGACTCCTGAGCTTTGAGAATATCATAAAATACTCCCAACTCTGTCTGATTCACAAAATAATTCATAACCTCGCACCCCCCCCCCTCAAAGTGTTCGTGCAGCCTCAGACAGTCACCAGATACAGAACCAGGTCGGCCAAGGCCGCCATCTGTGCCCTGCCCGCCAGACGAACGGTCGGCGGGCAAAGCGGCCTGTATACAGCGATACGATGCTGGAACGCGCTGTCCCGGGATCTGAAAGATATAACAGCTCACAATCTCTTCGCCACCGAGCTCAAGGCACAGCTGCTAGAATCACAAAAATGTGTGTGCAGATAATGAACACACACACATTACTTACCAATATAATCGGCACCTATTCCCACTGAACTCACTCGCCACTGCAACACCGACTCGCTAACTACTCCATCTACAAACGACCTACTATGGCCGCCCTCGATATCGTCAAATGGGGAGCTGGAATGATCGACACCCATCGTGAGCCCATCGGGGCTGCGGATTTTACTACATTCTTCTTTTAATCACACTCGAGCACCGGAGGCATTGCCTCTCTCCTTGCACACACAATCCCCACCTCCCCCCCCCCCCAAGGACGAGAGCGAAATCTAGCAACATGCTAAGCTCATGGACACCCATCTAAGACTTGGACAGACTGAAGTGCCCACAACACCGGCTGTGCCACAATGTTGTATGACCTATGCCATTCATGTTGTTGCCTTGTTCAAATAAAATTTTTCATTCATTCATTCATTCATTTCATTCATTCATACATAAAAATGCTATGAAAACATTTATCAATCTACGGGAAACTCTTCAGTTACTGATGTCTATACCAAATTATATACACAATTCCATGTTGTGTGCATCCACGACCTGGCAATAGAGTCAATCTCATTCTGATTGAATAGTTCTGACTTGCAGTACTACTTTCTCATAAACCAGTAACTCTTCAGAGTGCTTGTAATTCCCATTACAGGAAAATGTTAATCTAATGTAGATAGATTGAAATACAGTTGTGAACTAAAGTTAACTGAGGTTATATCATATTTTTGGAATGTAGAAAATAATACTCGCTAGGGCTGCAACCAACAATTATTTTGATAATCAATTAATCAACCATTCAGCCAAACGGATGATTAATCTCTTCATTTTTCCTTTGAATTCAGATTGTTTATTAATGTTTATTATTCTGATCATGAAACATTACTTATTATAAAAGTTTGCAATATTAATATGGCAAACTTTTTGCACTTTCGCTAATGTTTGCATTTTTTTTGTAAGAACATGGAAGAGTTTACTTTTACCTGCTAACTTTTAACATATTCATATTCACCCAAGCTTCCCTGTTGATTTTATTGTATTACATCAGTTGGTTGTGGGCCTTAACAGGATTCAGTATCCAAGAGATGGACAGGGCCATGACATTGGGAATATATTCAAATATTCAACATGTTTGAGCAAAGAATGGGCCAAACAAGGAAACAATCGCTGCCGATTAATCGATTATGAAATTATTTGCTGTTTAATTGAATAAACAATCGTTTGCAGCTCTAACAATCAAAATTATTCATAGAACGTAGAGATAATTTCATGATAATCATTAGCTTTTGTGTTCAGATACATTGTGGAGCATATCAGTGCAAATTTATTAGTGTTAAATTGGAAAGACAGACAGAAACCCAGCGACTGATGCTGACCAAAATGGAAAACCCCTTTTCAAAGCATCTGGCTATGTCCCCTAAAAGTCTTGAGTGTGGATCAGAGTTGTTCCATGTTTTCATGAGTTCATTCTCCGTTTTGGAGTCGGCTCCAAGTAAACTCTGGAGGTTGATGATCCGTGGCGGGCTGTAGGGGGAGCAGGAGACTGAGACACAGATTTTGTGCGTGTGTGTGCGCGCGTGTGTGTGTTAACACACATTTGCTTTGCTTACTTGAAAAGACAGAACTCTGCCAACACATGCATTAATATTGTAGAACAATAAAACTATTTTTTCCTGCTGGTCCAGTGTGGGGGCTTAAAAACATTCAAAGAACATACAAATCCCTCGACCTTCATGCTTTTTTTGTCTTTTCGTTTTTGTTTGTATGAGCTTCTGTAGCGTTTTTTCTTCTCTTTTTTTAAACGTTCAGTTTCTTAAAAATGAAGTATCAGCGACCTGGTATCATATCACCTAATTTTTCTTGCTACAACAAAATTATCGACAACAATCTGTGAGAACATCAGGGTGCAATTTAGTGTGGGTTGCGACCCAGGTTTAGCATGGGTTAGTTCTGGGGCTAACCTGTGACTGACTTGTCACGGTGGTGTTCAGACTGCCATCTTTCCAGCCGAGAAGCATTTGTAAACAAAGCCTTGTACATGCTAGAGTCGTGTGTGTGTGCTAGGTCTTGTTTTATGCTGTGCAGTGTGTTCAAAACAGCAGAAGGAAATATATATATCGCAGGGCGAACTTGGTGAGTTTTCCCAAACTTAATGAATTTTTCCCTTTTTAGAAGAATGATGCGCTCCAACATATAGGACAGACCAGAGCTTTGAACCGGTTCAAGGAACGAAAACCGGGAACTTTTTGTATTTTCCAGGGAACAGAAATGAAACCGGAAACGTTATTTTTTATGTTCTGGAACAGGAAAACGTGTCTGCTGCTCCACCAGTCTCTGCCACAGTGACCCTTCACTTCCCTGCCGCTCCCGCGGCAAGCGTCATCTTGAATAGAAGCAGCTCACAGGAACACCGTTTCAGGAACAATATTTTTTGTTCTAGCCGGTTCGGGAATGTCAATTTACTGGTGGAACTCATAATCAGAAAAGTTTCCATTTCTGTTCGAAACCAACTGATTGGGAAAGAATATTGGTTCGAAGCTTTGGGACAGAACTCTCCCCGAAATAAACATGCTAGTTTGAATACACCCCTTACACTGATCACACAACACCAGCAGGGAGTGTCATGCTGTCAAAGTTATGGCCAACAATATCGAGCGTGAATTCTATAATATGAAACCGTATTACAAACGACCCAACGCATGAGCTGCCGATTTGGAGTGGAAATAATGGTATTCAATTTATTTTTCTCAGACAAGCTTGTTGTCTCCGGTAAAAAATACAGCTTTGTACATAAATAATAATTCCCATTTTTATTTTTTTCCCAACCCCTCTTCCCTGTCTTTGAATGGCTTTTTACGGCCGAGTTGACCTAATGGCTGTGAAATGTTTGGACGGAGAAGGCACGAATGGTGTCATGGCTCTGACCAGGCCTGATAGTGTATCATAAACTCTTTTTTTAGTATTTACAATAATGTTATTATTGTAAATGTGTGGCAATATATATATTAGGGCTGTCAAATTTGATTGTGATTACACCGTACATAATATACATTTTATTTTGAACTTTTTATTTCCATGACGTTGTATTTTTTATTTTTTATTTCTCTAAACATACTTGAAGTCATCTGATAATGGGACTGGAGAATTGGCGCGAGCCTATTTAATTAATGGCAACGACGCACCTGGGGAGGAAGAGAGACAGCCCAGGATCGGCGGTGCAAGACGTGCTCAAATAATTTTGACTGTGCCGACTCTAGTGTCCCAAATCTCGGCCCTTGCTGGTGAGTGCACTATAAGTGAGTGCACTATAAGTAAGTGTCCTATATAGGGAGTAGGGGAATGGGAGCAATTTCGGAAACAGCCACTCTTGCGTGCAGCAATACTTTGCTAGCATAGCTTAGCTCCTAAGACCCAGACAGGGAGTGAAAGGTGGGAGCAACTAAAAATTGTTGCATTTGATTTTGTGTAGCCAAATTTTGGCCGTGTAACAACTCACAAACAGGAAAAATGCGGAAAGGATTAGTGCTTCATCCCCGTTTGTTAGCATAGTTTAGCCCTACCCTAGTGAAAATCCAGCTATGACCATCTTAGCTGGTAGCTGGTTTAAGCTGGTCCTAGCTGGTCAACCAGCTAAGACCAGCCGAGACCAGCTTAAACCAGCTACCAGCTCAAGCTGGATTTTTCACTAGGGTATGGAACCAAAGTACTGCTGCACGCTAAGTGAGTGCTCACACGGAGGCAGCATAGATATGTCTCTGGTAAGATCAGGGAAGAACATTTTTCAGTATGAATGTATGGTCTTGTTTTCCTTTGAGATCCTGCTCCTCTCCCGTAGGTCCATTCAAGGCCTCACTCCTGTTAGACCGGATACAAATTTTGGTCTCTCTCATTCCTCTAGCATCTCCACCTTGGGGTCCTGGGCCTTCAACTCTTCCCTCGACCTCTTGAATTCACGCTAACAATTTTTACATGTGTATTTGTGTACCTAGAGCATTTTAAATGAAATGTATTATTATTTTGAATGAATTAAGTTGTACATAATCTTAAATTCAACTACTAAACCTCTGGTCACCTTGGGACGCCCGATAGCCTAAGCATTCTGTTGTTTTGCTTTTGTTCCTAATAGACAGTATTGAAACATAATACTTGGAAGTTCTGTTAGTTGGAGATGAGATAAATGAAAATGGTGTTTTGAAAGCAGATCGGAAGGTTTTGATTCATGGCTGTTAATAAAAGTAGCACATTTATTTTTGTTTTCAATTTAACGGTCAGCAGATTGGTCTTGTTGTGTAAGCTTGTCAAATGACATATTGTTGGCCAAATGAGTCATGAAATTTTAATTAACAGAAGCTGCGGTTATCAAGCTTCTAGCTTGGTGTGGCTAAAGAGGATATTATTGATTCTATATCGACCCCATTTCTCCCACGCCGCCCAAGTACATGGATCGATGGATGTTGCAGCTCACGTCGGGTCTTGCAGGCATGCAGCTTTAGACTTTTCTCCAGTGTCTTAGCATAGCACAGACTCAGGATCGATGTTAGGTCTACAGGGCCGATGTAACCCTCATCAGAAGATTGCACCTTGTTGATGGCTTGCTGTGGAAAGACACCACCGGAATGGCTTATCGCTTTCCGCAACTCGCTTTATGGCAGTTTTGTTAACTTCGCTTGCCGCTTCGTCTGAGCTCGTCTCACTCCATTAGGCTCCCCGCTCCGTGTTCGAGGGGCCCCACCAGCCACTCTCTCATCTCTAGCTCCTGTCCGCCCAGTGTGCTACTTGGCTTGTGGCCTGGGACCATGTCGGAGCAGAACGGAACGTGGCCATTCCCCCCGCCACTCCCTCCTCTTCGGTGCTTCACTGAGTCCAGGGACAGGAAGTGCGGAGAGGTTGCTTCCTCTGCTGTGTGCGACTGCGCGGTTGCGGCAGAGGGGAATTTTGCCGAGAGACCGCAAGAAGACACCTGACGTCTGTGGTCTCCCGGGGATGAGGAGAGCGATGGGGGAGCCGAGCAGTGGGAGGGGTGGCTGGAGGTGTCGTGTGGGGGCGAGGGTACCTGGTCCATCAGACTCTCACACCCGTTGGGTTGGGAGGTGGCCTGCAGCCATGGTGGAGGGCAGAGGCTTTCGGAAAAGGAGTCTTGGTGTGATGGAGAGGGGCCTTGATGTGATTGGTGTGGGGGACAGGGCATTTCTTGTGGGGGAGAGGAGGATTGCTGGGTTTGGTGTGAGGAACAGGGGGATTGCTGGGTTTGGTGTGGGGAGCATGGGGTTTGTTGAAGCTGGGGACAAGGACCCTGGTGCGGGATGTAGATTTGGTTTAATGGGGGTGTTTGTTGAGGAGAGTAATCTACTTGGTGCGGTGGCACTAATGAAGTCCCAGTGGAGACTTCGGACAGGGAAGGACTGCGAGATGCTGGAGGCCTTTCCTGCGGAGGAAATGCAGGAAATAGTCACACAGTCAGTCATCTTGTGTTTGATTTGAGCCAGCCTACAACGCAGCAACGTACCAAGCGGCGACACTGGTGCAAAGCGGCATTAGCTGACGGCGGAGCACGGACCACAAAAACAGAGTCAATCCCACTTCAGATTCCATATTTCTTACTTGAGTAGAAGTAAAATACATGTGTAAGAAAAAAACAACTTGTATAAGACCTTCCCCAGCGTGGAAGGATAGAAAACTGGCCCTAGAGCAGCGGTAGTCAGATTCCCAGTGCCTCGTCCCTCGTTTGGAGAGCTGAGGTCTGCTCTGTATGGAGCCAGTCATCACAGCGCACCTTCACCCATATTGGCTGGCTTCAGTGTCCTCTAGGGGTGCAAGCGTGCCATGTAAATCCAATCGGTTTCAATTAGGGGTCGACCGATATATCGGCCGGCCGATATTAACAGTCAAAATTAGCGTTTTTGAAGTGTATCGGTATTGGCCGATTCGTGTGTGGTTTGGCCGTCACTTACAGACAACTTTCAGAGCCTCTGATGCTTATTAAATGTAGTTGAAAACGGTGTGCAGCGGTTTGTTTATAACATAAACAGTTCGGCACGGATGTGATACGCAAACCAATAACAGTATTTGAAAACATTATGTTACGCCGGAGCGTTACAAGTTTGATGTCCATCCCGTTGTATAAGCAGCAGTTCACCAGCTTTCCTCTCAAGCCAGTCTGCTGTGAGTGCTGTCCCCACACTGCTGCAGAATAATGTTAAAACATTATGTTATCCACGAGCGTTACAAAACACCGCACACGCCCGCGGAACCTCTAGCCTGGCGAACCAGAACCAATGCATCGTCCACGGCAACGGAACCTCCATGTGCCTCGATCTTTCCCATTGTATATGCAGCAGCCGTCTCTCCCCGTCAGTCTGGTACTGCCGAATCATTTAAAAACACCGGACCACTTGTAGCGGTATGATCGCCCTGGAAGATAAATGTAATGCATGTGTTCGGGTTGTGCACTTGTACAACACAACAATCGCACATATTTCAATGTTTGTGTCAGCTAAATGGACGCCAACATTGCATTCGGTACCACGCACAATGTTGGCGTAAATCTTAATCCGGATCCTTTCCATGGTCAGTTGGATAAATGAAAATCCGTTCAAATCCTTTAAAAGAAGTTGTTCTACGAGTACGAGGTGGAGGCAGCGGACTGTCTCACTGTGTCAACACTGTAAATATGTGTCGTTCACAAACTGATCAACACTTTGTGAATGAAATATACGGTTGGCTGTGCGACGATTCACATTGAAATCACATGTGCCCATTCCTTTCCTATCCATTCGATTGGACATATGACAAATTTCATTTTGTTTTGTCATCAACTGAGTATTTTTTTTTCTTTTGCGCCAATAACAGTAGTTTAAAGATTAGAAAATAATAGCTTTTTGATGATACTGATTGGTGCATAATTGCATATTGTTCTCTTTTTCTTCTTCTCTGCATACAGAATCTGCAATGACAACGATGATCAAGCCAGGCTATTATGACACTGTCTGCTTCAATGGCCATAGTAACTAACTCTGTTACTGTTAACATATCAATGTGTACCATGGGGGGGCTGCTAGTTGGGGGCAGAGAAACGGGTTAAATAGAGATTGTCACCAATAAATCAGTCTTCTTTCCATCTCAAACAAAGAACTCTGGTCCCGTGTCTTCATTTTCATCGAAGTGTTTAACTGTTGCTCTGAGTATCCCGCAACCTCCATGGATTGCCAACCGGCACCGGTGTCCGGTCCCCCTGGAATAGTTGTCATTTTAAAAAAACGTTTTTTACTCATATTGGCCCCAAATATCAGCCTAAGAAAATCGGCTGTACATATCGGCCATCGGCCAAGAGTGAGGGAAATTGGCATCGGTCATTAAAAAAAATGTATCGGTCGACCCTTAGTTTCAATCTCAGCACTTTCCGCAATCAAGCAGCATGGGAACCAGAGATGGACGATATCCTGAATACATTGGCATTCGTCTTTGCCAATGGTTTCACGGTGGTTTCCCGATAGCATCATTGCGTCATCGTGCCGGTGACGGAGTGGTTCCACCTGAGTGCGTTTGCACGTGTTTGTGTGTGTGCAATATGATTAAACTTTATTCTGTGCACGTTAGTAGACTTGAAAGAAAATCCAATGAACATGAATGCACATTTATTTGGTGGCTTGAGAGAATGTAGAGCACACTAACTGTGTGTTCAAACCAAACACGAATGGGTGAAAAAAATAGCTTTGGAAGCTTGTAAAGCACCGCAGCATTTTATTTTATAGCGGTATGTGTTGAGCGGCAGCAGCGAAACCGTGCAAGCGGCGGAATTTAAGTTTCCCACTCTCCAGCTCGTAGGCAGCACAGTCAGTGACAGGAGGGAATAGGTAGAGTGAGTAGTGAATATACAAAACAATGATGTGTTAATAAAATTAATTTGTGCATAGATATAAACAACTTCTGTCAAAAAGGGTGACAACCGCGCGCGCGCACACACACACTATGGCAGGTGAACATTACCAACCGACACACATGATCCAGATTAATTTCTTTTCCCAGATTATATTCCCCTCCCCACACTTTCAAACTCTCCCAACTTTCAAAGCTCCTCCATCTTTCTCCCTCTCCGCTTCTCTGATTCCCAACATGCCAATGCAGTCGCCTAACATACACACACACAAGCGGCAAGCGGGGGGCTCAGTTCACTTTTTAATAGTAATAAAAACATTTGTTGTTGGGGGGTAGTGGGAATTTAAAGCGGAGGGGGGGGGACTTCTCCTCCCGGCTCCGCCCGCCGTCCGACATGCACATGTTTCTTCACAATCCTGCAAAGTTTTGGGTGATTTGGTGGCTTAGCAGACGTTGATCATAGTTGGAAAAATGTGTGTCATATCCATTAAAACATGGGCATGGAAAATGAGTTCACTCAACATTCACACTACAAAACCCAGGTTTTTATGAACATCGGAATGCGATGTATAATAACTTTCGGAATGAGAAAGTTATTATGATATAAACGGAGATCATTCTTAATGCAAGTGATGCACTCGCGCATCTTTTTGGCCACTATTGTACGGGCACACCGCTGATATTCAAAATGATCTCCGTTCGCCCCCGGACATCTGTGCGGATATATACGGTGGACCGCAATGCATCAAGAGATTAATGAAGACATGGTGCTTCGGATATATTTCTCTTTTTTAAATTTTGGACCACAAATACAATCAGTATAGATAGAACCGGCAAGAGCATTTATTCACTGTTGGAACACAACAATAAATAAAGCAAGCCATTACTTCATACCTCAAAAAGGTTTTTTTCATCGTGGGATTATTTCAATAAATCAACATAATCTGATGGACGATAAATCAAACCACTTACCTGCAGTGGTGGGTGGCACAGGTCATTTCTGGAGTGTGTGTAGAACTTGTCCAAAAACTGGCACTCTGGGGACAATCTTGGCTTGGGCAGTCCATCCCAAGCTGAGGAGCGGGTGTTGGTTTTGGGGAGATTGTCAGGGCATGTTACCCCTCCATGGCTGTAGAAGGGCTGCCCTGACCCCAACTCTGCCACAGATAGCAGGCCTCGAGGGGGATTCGCTGGGTCCTGCAGTGAACAGCAGGGGTGGGTGGAAACGGAGGACCTGGGGATGGTATCCATGGAATCAGCCTGGCTGGGGCTGCTGTTGGGGGGAGTCATGTTGACAGAGATAGGGGGGTTTAGGTTGGTGCTCAGGTTCTGAGTGGAGGCGTACAGGAGCGGTCTCAGAAGTTGGGCCATTCCATGGAGCTCCTGGCTCAAACGAGACACTTGTCTGGACAGGCTGTTCATCTGAACGAGGACAAACCCAAAATCAACAAAAAGAATAATCAAATACATCTATTGTTTTTCATTATTTTGATCATTGAATAAAATCAATAATAAGATTCATGTTAACGCTCACTAAGTTTGCAAAAAACATCTTTACAATAAGTAGAGGGGCCTTCGTGCCGGCATTTCGATTATCCGAGACGCCGCCATTCCGGTAGAGTTAATCAAGACGCCGCCATTCCGGTAAAGGTAATGCGTCACTCTAATATCGGTGCAGTGGGGGGGTGCTGGCATTCCGATATAGTCGGGCGTGCGCGTGTGTGTGTCCAAATGCTGGTAGGTGCTGGCATCCCAATAGAGTCGGGTGTGCGCGTGTCCAAATGCTGGTAGGTGCTGGCATCCCGATAGTGGGTGTGCGCGCATGCACGTGAACATAAATAAAGATAGCGGGTGTGCTTGCACGTGAAAATTAATAAAGAGAAATAATTGTGATTACGCTGATGTGGTCTGCTATCAGTGGTTATAGGGCGATACGTCACATCGCAAAGGCGTCCGCAGCCTAAGCAGATGCTACGTCATACGCGGCGGATGCTACGTCCATAGGGAGCAGATGCTACGTCCATAGGGAGCAGATGCTACGTCCATAGGGAGCAGAAGCTACGTCCGTAGGAAGCGGATGCTGCGTCCATATATTATTATTGCCGACATGTCAAATAAATCCGTTTCGTTATTATTACTACTATTCTAGCGACATTATTACAGCATTTTTAGCAACATTATTACAGCATTATTTTTTGCTTATTATTACTACTATTATAGCAATATTATTACAGCATTATTTTTTGCTTATTATTACTACTATTATAGCAACATTATTACAGCATTATTTTAGCAACATTATTATTATTACTCTCAAGGCCCACAGAACCGCCGCCCGCCGCAAAATGGAGCGCGGCTTGTCGAGTCGGGTAGGGACGGCCTAGAGCCTGTTGTCGTTTTTGCATACTCGCATATGTTTTTTTTGCTTGCTCTTACTATTATAGCAACATTATTACAGCATTATTTTAGCAACATTATTATTATTACTCTCAAGGCCCACAGAACCAATAT
>OMKY01052680.1:0-15435 GCA_900302395.1 Bregmaceros cantori | reverse complement strand
TGAGCAAAATCCACCAAATATTTCCAAATGTAAAAAAAAAAAAAAAGACAATAATAAAATTACTTTAATTGTTTGTCCCATTTCGTAGGGACAACTTGTATTACCCCTACAACTTGTTTTATCATTTGAAGGGACTGAGACGACTCTAACAAGTTTAGGGAATAGGGTTAGGGGACGGAGAGAGACTGATGGACCCATGGAAGTAATAGTGATAGTTACAGTTTTACTGCTAATCCTTTCTTGCAAAAGAACCCTTGATGTCCACAGTATTTATTTTTGACTTATCATTGTGTGTCTGGCTGTGTGTGTGTGTGTGTGTGTGTGTGTGTGTGTGTGTGTGTGTGTGTGCGAGCCACACCTATCTCCGTGGTTTGGGAATTGTGTGAATATATGAATATAACACAAAAAGTATTGAGTCAGACAGCCACACAGAGGCCAAGACCCACATGTTGCCTTCAAAGGGAATACTACATAGAATATTCTGGATATTGTGTGCTGAAAGCCAAGTAAACATATTCACATCCCACACAAATGGAATCTTCCCCCTGTGCAAGTTTGCAGCATTTCCAGTCGGGGAATAACTTCTGTGTGTATTTTAAGATATATGAGGCGTAATGTGAACTGTATGGATACAATACTCTGCAGATGGAAATGTTGGCTGGGAGATTTTCCCCCCTGTCTCCGAGACCGTTTCCCTCCACAAAGGTCTTTCTCAATAGGAGCCAAGCATTCCTGGGCTACGTTGAGTTTATTGATACTCACAGGGAACCTGAATCGTCTGGCAGATCAATCATATAACACTGAAATCATTTACAGCAGATCACACACCAGGACGAAGTGAAGAATGAGTCTTGCAATGCATGGTGTTTTTGTTCTTTAAATACTGTATTTTCTAGTGGTGCACCGATCCGATCTCAGATCGGTGATCAGAGGCCGTTTAGATTTTTTTTCAAGGATTGGTATTCGTGATTTTGTCCCGATCAGAATTGGTAAATGAGTTGGGGGGCCAAATGACAGTTTATTTACTTTGACTATTAATTAAATTGTCAATTGTGCCAAATAGTTTGGGTTCTATCAATTTTTGCAGAATCAGAACTCTGTATCGGGATTTGGTATCGGGACTCGATACCGGAGATCAGGATTGGCCGATCGTTAAAATCAAAGGATCGGGAGCAAAAAAACGTGATCGGTACCCCCCTAGTATTTTCCAGACCATCGAGCACACCTGAAAACATGGAAAAGTATTTATATAAGCCGCGGTCATCTACTGAACTGAATATTTAGTTTAACTGAAGAGAACAGTAATGATCTGTATCCCAACGTGCCCGGGCCCTACCTTGGGCACGGTTGCACATTTTTGTTTTGGTTTTCATTTTTTAATTGCACTGATGTCCTGTCTTTTAGATGCAGATCCAAGCCACATTTCCTTCTGGGACGAAATGGAAAGATCTCTCATCTTGAACCTAGATCAGATGTCAGCTCAATCCATAATTGCGACCAGCACCCACGCTGCTTCATTGTTTCCACCTGTTATTCCGAAACATCTTTATCCTTCAAATTTGTCTTGCGGTTTCCATCTGTCAGACTACTTTGAAGTTTCACAGAATTAGCAACTACATACTTTACTAGCTACCTAATGCGTCAGAATAAAGAATATATGACTGTCATTGACTTCTATAGAATCTTACAAACACACATGCCCTCATTTGCAAAGACATCGAAAGGCATTTCTAAAATTAAAACGGTAAATATAATTCTGTCAGAACCATTTTAGTCAAGAAACACAACAGAAGATTAAGAAGCAGCTTTTTTATTGAAATTAGAATTATCTTGGCGCTATGGCTGTTCAGACGAACTCCCCTATTTCCATGAGTACCATGGAAAAGCACTAATTCAGGGAGCAGCAGCAGTGTAGAGAAGTTTCACCCTAGCACGCAGGGAGAGAAGGCAGCAGTACTTTAGGGGATTCTCACCCCAGCATGCAGAGTGAGATAGATAACATGAACATGAACAGAGCCAAGCGACGTGACAAGAGAACATGTCACATCAAACACAACACTTTTCCATCTTGGTGGTGGAGCAGTGGAAGGTGGTGGGTAGCAAAACAAAGCAGTACATGGTTTAGGAGCAGGTAGAGTTTATAGGGCGTGGCGAAGCTGTCCAGCCAATCGCTAGGGGAGCAAGTTAATCAGCTGAGGAGATGCACCTGGATCAATTAGGAATGAATGAAGAGAGGGCAGCAAGCTTCTTAACAATCATGGCCTAAATAAAGACCTTCAGATGGAGCAAATTTTTTTCAGTTGTTTTCTTCTCTTTTTTTCAGGCCCATCAACACCCTTTTTCAGCTTTATTCCACAGAATAAAAAGGGGGAACGTGGACATGCGTCAAGCCTGTCGGTGGGGGGAATAGAACCCATGACCCTCTGTGCTATTATGGCATATGTGTGAGCTTTCCATTGATCTGCTTAAGCTACTGGGCAAGCACAGATGGTGCACATTTCTTATTGTCAAAAACAGTCGACACTCAATGGGCTCCCATCAAATCAATTAACAAACAAAAAATAATAAATAAACTAGAAGCACTCAGAGATTTAAAACCTGCGCCCTAGTGGTACAAAAATAATAATTTTAGTGCTAGCAGTATGTGTGGCATCCCATTATCAATGCAAGTTCTCGTAGCGTAGCACGATTGCAATTGACGCCATTAGCGAGCATGCCAACTACAGTTCCCAGCGGCCACTGTGAGCCGGAAGTCTGGTTACATGACCGTGGTAAGCGGCCAGTGATCTATCGGTAAGTTGGTGATTAAGTATGATTATTAAAGGCTACAGAAATGCGCCAAAATGTAATCACCTCTTCCGTTGGTCATTTCCAACAACTCAAAATTTCATCCGTGCACACATGTTTACGTTATCCTGGTGACCAACCAACGTGACCAAAAACATAACCTGCTTCCACGGCGCAGCCCAGGAGCAAGTAATTACTGATTGTGTGTGTATGTCCCCACCTCCGCAAACTGCTAAATGGTCTGAGCTTATATAGTGCCTTCCCGGCCACTTAGTGCTATGAAAGCTACTATTCCCGGCGACCTCTCAATTTCACACACCAATAGCCAACCTTTTTTTCCCTCATATTTGCAGCTTTTTATTGAAATATTAAATGGATTTTGAAAAATGTAGTCCCCCTTCGCTTAAGTGAGACTCACAAGCTTATAATTACAGAAAATTGGCTCTGGCGCTGCTATGCTTTGGAGATGCACGGTAGCCCCTCCAGCAACAGGGCTGTTGCATCAGTGACTTTCAGAGATGGCAAGTAACTAAGTACAAATACTTAAGTACTGTACTTAAGTATAATTTTCAAGTATCTGTACTTTTAGAAGTCCTTTTCTCTACAAGTGCTTTTTACTTCTACTCAGTAGATTTTTAACAAAAATATCAGTACTTCTACTCCTTACTTTTCCCAAAACAAGGGCGCTACTTTTTTCTTTTTGTTTCTTTTTTTCTGAAACAACATGGTAGGACTACATGTTTAGCGTGAATGAGTCAGTAGGCAGAGTACACTAGCAAGTTGTTTTCATTTAGTTTCTGCATGTGCCCCCCCAAACATTGCCTGTAAAGTGTTTTTGGTTTTAGGTTTTGTTCTTTGCACTTTATACTTTCAAAAATAACTTTGAGTACATTTTAGAGCATGTCCTTTTTACTTTTAAAAATACTTTTTGAGTACATTTCTCAGCTTGTACTTTTTACTGTACTTCAGTAGATATTTGGATCAGTACTTTGTAGTCTTACTCAAGTTGTTTTTTTACAAATGTAATTTACTCTTACTCAAGTAAGAAATCCTGGTACTTTTGCCATCTCTGGTGACGTTGCAAGTGGGCGGCGGTCATATCGGCTCCTGTGCGCTGTCTGTTCACTCTCAGTGTGTACAGAGACACCTGTTAAAATCTTAAGAAAGGATGTGGGATATACCGGACCGCGCTAGAAAAGGGGGCCAGAGAGGAATATTTAGAAAAGATAATCATTATAAACGGATTGGACCCCTACCAAATATCACCAAGTGAATGGAGTGAGGACAGTAATCTATTAGCGCCACTCACTGTCGCGGACGTATTTTCCTTATGTGTGGTACACATATCAAGTTTAAAAATTACAAGTCACTCGACTACGCACACACACACACCCATATCCATGGGTGTAAACTGCCATCTTCTGACAATAAATAGTAAAGGTTGTCTATTTGGTTTATGCTTATCTTTTCTAAATATTTATCACATTTTAACAGTAATCTTCTCTCTCAAACTGTGTCTCTGTACGCTCTGGGCACACAGTGAGAGCGTAAACATGCAGCGCGCTGGAGCCAACATGGCCGCCTCCAACCCACCCCTGTCACATGCTACAGCCTGATTCCATGGCATTTCCAAGATGGAAGCACTGTTGAGATTACTGTGCCCAGGCCACTGGATCTGTCGATTCCATAGAATGCACATAAAGTAGACGCATCATGCATGACGTCATCCCATTGCTGTGAACGAATTCGGGTTGTGTCGCAGACTGTGTGTCATTGTTGAAAGTACACGCATATCCGGGGCAAGGAGAGATAGAGAGAGCTATACAGTATATGAGAGAGAGACACCCCACACGCGACTTCTTCCGGTGGTACTCTCCGCTAGGGGCGCCAACGACAGAGTCAGAATGAATGGGATCCTATGGGAGCTGAAGAAAAAAAAAAATAACGCCAAATCTGACGCGCTTCTGAAATTATGACCCCCACTTCACACAATTAACAGATAATTATCCCGGTAGTATACATTAAAAAAATCAATTAGGAAAGATTGTTAAATAGGTTAACACAGGCTACCAAATTATTTGTATTGGGATTCCCATAGGCCTCGGATTTCTGAGACAAGGCTCCACCAGCCTGAGGCCCATACCAACCCAGGACTATGCACGGACATCAAAAAGAATGGGGTGTCCATTTTATATACAGTCTATGGTTGATTCCCATCGACTGATCCTGTAAAATCCAGCCCAAGCCCGGTCCTGAAGAGCTCTCAAGTATTGATAGTGGCAACAAGGCATAACATACCCCCCGTTCCCCTTCTCAACCAAAGCTGTTTGAGGGTCTCATCAGCCCCAACAACTGTTATGAACAAGCTAATCAGATAGCTCACAATAATACTGGCCGGCCCTGCAATTATCCTGGCGCTGCTAATTATACAAAGCAGTGGAGTCTGTATGGGCATGAATTATAATTATACAAAGCAGTCAAGTCTATATAGGCATGAATTAGTGCCATGTAAGCCACTAGACCTCGTGAATAGCCCCTCAGAGACTCCCTAGGAAGAGAGTGTTCAAGCAGCTACTGTGATGTGTGGTTCGTCAATGAGTAGACCCCGTCAGCTTTTGTAGGTATGTGTTTAATAACTACGACGTGTGTGGGAAGTACACAATTTGCTGTGTTGTAGAAAAGTCTAACCCTTTGTGTCAAGTAGCAGGTCCCATTTCAGTACGAGCAAGATTTCAATCACAATTTAGCAGTTTCAGAGAAAACACTCAAATGACTCCAGTGAGTGACTCCATCTTTTTTTTAAATTATTACCTGTGCTGGGGCTGTGCTGCGAAGCAGGTTATGTTTTTGGTCGCGTTGGTTTGTCTGTCCCCAGGATACCTGAGAAAGTTGTGCACGGATCTGGATGACATTTTGTGTAGAGTTGTTGGAAATGACCAACGGAAGATGTGATTACATTCTGGTGCATTTCCTGCCTATAAGTAACCTAATCATACTTAATCTCCAACTTACCGATAGATCGCTGGGCACTTACCACAGTCACGTGACCAGACTCCCGGGTCGCAGTGGCCGCTGGGAAATGTAGTTGGCTACGAGCATCTACGAGCACTTGTATTGATAATGGGTTGCCACACATACTGCTAGCACTAGTACTAAAGTACTATTTTTTTTGTATCACTACGGCGCAGGATTGCAATCTCTGAGTGCTTATTCAATGGGTTCATTGTAAATTTAGTGTGCTCCCAATTTGTTTCCATGTACATTTGATGAATGTGTTTCCCTGACATACCTGCATGTCAATACAGTAAGAAATGATCCAGGCGGGGTCCTTAGCTGTGCCTTGAGTATGACCCTGCACTATTACGAGCCATTGAGCAAAATGGACAGAGCAAAACTCTGGTATAATGTCAGCGTGCTGTTTATTAATGCACAAAATTATTAATGCTATTGACTTTAAACATTCAGGAGGATATTTTAACCAATTTACTTGCGTCAATGCATTATGCAAAAGAGAGCTTCCATTCCCCTTCACATAGACTTGAGAGAGCTGCCGGTGTGATGCTGCACTGAAACAGATACAGTACAGCACAATATGGAATGAAAGGGGAAACATTTAAAAGACACGACACGATTATAACAATCATTTGACATGCAGCAACTATGGTGCATAGTAGACTTGGGCCTGGCTTATTCGACAACTGGCTTTAAAAATCTGGATTTGTGAGGGGCATCGTTGGCGGAGTGGTTAAAGACGCGGCTCCCAACGTGCTCCCATTCATAGTAGTGGCGTTGTGGTTTTGAACACAGCGTCCTTGGTGAGAAAAAGTAACTAAAAAATTATATTAACTAATTATAAAAATTCTATAAATGCTTTATAACGACATTCACACAATGTATTTTAAACATTTACAAACATTTGTCAATGTTTTGTTCATAAATAGTTCAATATTTACTAAGTGTTATAAATCCTTTATGAGCATGAATAAGGAATTGTTCTAAGGTAGTACCGATTCATTTACAGACATCATCTTACACCTCACTTCGGTACATTCGGAGAGAGGGAGAGATGGGGTGAGAGAGAGAGAGAGATAGACTGTCTACCGCCGCGTTGAGCACGAGCGCCAACCAGGCGAACAAACACGGGCCAGGGAAAAAGATGCAGAAATGGAAAAGGAATGCATGCAAATCAGCTAGGGAGGGAGAGAAAAGGTCTCTGTTTTGGCCAGACGAGCCAGGAGAAGAGTCTCAAAAACCAAGCAGAAATTCCCATCGTCAGAGAGCCACAGAGTCCCCCCTGGGCCCAGGGTGAGGCAGGGGAAATGCATGCCAGTATCAGGCCAGCACCTGGCAACCCGAATAATAAAAAGGCCATTAAGGATTTTATTTCATCTAATGAACACACAAGCACTTCCTGTTCTCTGCAGCACACTGTCTGCCAGACAGAGATGTTAACGTCTCCTATTAGCGTGTGTTGACATGTGTGTATAACGTGATATAAGGATTCGGGCACCGCCCTAAAGGGAAGCTCACTTGTTGTATATGTAGCAATTGTGAATTATTGTGTGAATTTACGGTGTTGTTGTCAGAGATGGCAAAAGTGCCCAGATTTCCTACTTGAGTAAGAGTAAAATACATTAATAAAAAAACAACTCGAGTAAGACTACAAAGTACTGATCCACATATCTACTTGAGTAAAGTAAAGAGTACAGGCTGTATTTTTGAAAGTAAAAAGTACAGGCTCTAAAATAAACTCAAAGGTATTTTTAAAAGTATAAAGTACAAAGTTCTAAAAATAAATATAGAAATGCTGTACATATGTATATTACAGACACTATACAGTGTGTACATTGTTATGTATATTAACTTTATATTGACTGTTTGATGTTTATCGTATGTTTGTTACATGTATGCTTTGGCAATGTATGGTGCTCATTACCATGCCAATAAAGGCATATTTGATTTGACTCATGGAGTATATCATGGGGGAACCATGAGTGATATACCAAGTATAAACCAGTTGATTGCCTATGATAATAGGCTACAGCCTTCGACTGTTCGTTCAATCACGTGTACACGTTTGAACAGGTTCACAGTTACAGATGCTTGAAGAGGTTTTTTTCCCAAAGCATTTTTTTTCCCCCACTGCATAATCTTTCACACAAACGGACGGGGGCGGACGGGGAAACAGAGGTGATGTGAGAGTGTGCATAATGTTCCACCTTTGCTGTTATGGCCAAGTTAGAGTTGTGGTCTAAAATGTAAAATACAGTTAAAAGAAAAGTAAAGAGCATGTATATGTATTGAGTTCCTAGAACTCAATATTTTGCATGCCGGAATGTTAATGACTGCTTTTATGAATTCATTATGGGATTTTTATTTTTATTTTTTAAATCGGACTGAATTTTCTGCATCAGAAATACACAACTAATACACTCAGCAATGCATTTAGTATGAACTAAAGAGTTTCATGTATATTTGAGAGTGGGGTAGTATGTCTAAGTAAGGGAAAAAAATACTATGAACTCCTATGTAAGGAGTTGAAGTACAGATATTTTTGTTAAAAATGTACAAGTAAAAAGTAATCACAGAAAAAAGTACTTCTAAAAGTACAGATACTTGAAAATTGTACTTAAGTACAGTACTTAAGTATTTGTACTTCATTACTTGCCATCTCTGCACATGTATGATATAAGTGATAATAGATTACACCGCTTCATTCTTTCCTGTATAGCGGCAGCCTCGGTAGACAATCAATTTACACGAGCAAAAAACATTTAACCAATCAAACATGCATTGAGGCGAGAGTTTATCCGATGAATATTTACGAAAAAGAGCAGTGCACGTATTAGCCTTCAGCAGAGCCTTTTGAAGGCAGACGTCTCCACTAATTGGACAAGGATTTGGATCGAGCGCCAGACCAATGCCCGCAGGTGCGGCGCAGAAGTCATTAGTCTCGTCAGTTCTGGCATATTGTAATGTGCGGCCCGTGCGATGAGTTCACACTCACAACAGCATTGGCAATTTTCTCCTCATTTAACACGTTTCTGGCATTGATCGCTCATCAACGGAATTGGTGCAGTTTCTCTACATGTGTTCACTTTTTGACACAAACCTGTTTGTTCAACAAAGCCCTGATATTTGGGCGCGAGCATCATTTCTTTCTCTTTTTTTGACAGGCTTAAGGCCGATTCATACCCTATACGTGTGGCCAATTATGTACGTAATCCGTCCGTACGTTCCACGTGTTGCCACCTTCATACCTCCGAGCGTCTTTTACGTTACCGTGTGCCGCGCACGTAATCATAAGGTCCCCAGATCCGTGCCTTATTTATGTACATAATCGACAGAGAGAACGTGTGAAGCACTCCATCCGTACCCGTATCCGTACTTTACGTGAGGTATGAATGGGCCTTTAGTCTGAAGGGGGGGGCAAACAGATATATGTAAAGAGAGGACATGGGCCTGCTTTATGGGAGACCGCCACAAGGGGTCACAGCTGAGCAACTGGGGTGAATAAGGTGCCAAATCTCTGGTCGCCCCCATTCAATTTTATGAGTATAATGTCACAGTGAAAGTATTCTGAAAGAATTCTAAAAGAGACCAGTGTCTCGGCAATGAATTGTTTAAATTACCAGTCCACTAGCACTCCTCATTTCACCGATTTCCGAAGAAAAAACATAAGATATACAGTATAATATATAGAGTGTATGAGCCCATCCCAGAACGGCGGCAAGTGATGACGTGATTTAAAGTCAACGGTTCGCTATTACGAGTAAATAGCTCTTCAGTCCAGCCGCCAACCAGCCTGCTGTTACCAGCACCATTGCATTACATGTCCTCTATTTACATATATCTCTTTGGGGAGGTGAGAGAGCAGGGAAGCAGACCTGCAGTATACTTATGCCAGAGACGGGAATCAATCTCACGACAGCTGTGTGAGCTGTGGGACTAAGCCACAGGCACAAGAGTGTACGGGGCTGGATGAGGTGTTCTAACCGACTGCGCCACCGGGCCAGCCCCAAACAATCTCGCTTCTAATCTGATAGCATTGTAAGCATTGTGAGGCATGTTTGGGGGTTGGAATATCCAACTGCATCCAACTTTACAACGGCTTTCCTGAATAGCTTGGAGGATTTCATTTTTCATGACTTCATTTATTTTCTGTGCATTGGTACTATTGGCAGCGAAACAGCCCCAGTGCATAATGCTACCACCACCGTTCATGGTCATGGCAATCTTGAGGTTAAAGACTTTATCATATTTATTGTGTGATGTTCATGGGGCATTTAATTTTAGTTTTATTTGAACTTTTCTCCAGGAGGTCTTTTCTCTGTGTGTGTGATCAACAGAGATGGCAACTAACTAAGTACAAATACTTAAGTACTGTACTTAAGTAGTTTTTTCATGTATCTGTACTTTTAGAGTTACTTTTTTCTCTGATGACTTTTTACTGAGTAGATTTTCACAAATATATCTGTACTTCTATTCCTTACTTTTCCCAAAAGAGGCCCGTTATTATTTTTTGCACACCGATGGTAGGTGGAAGGGATATGAATCGTGTGAATGAGCCAGTAGGGGGCGGTAATGCGGGCGGTAACATATGTTAATTTAAATTTTCGGCACTTATGAACCTTAAGTGAAGTAAGTTAGACTAGGTTTTAAACAATGTTTTCCAACATTCAAACATTTTAAAACTGGCATCAAAAAGTACATTTTATATATAATTTCACTTTTTTGTACTTTATACTTTTAAAAATACTTTAAATAGTAAATTTGAGTAAAAACTGAGTAAATCTGGGTACTTTTGGCATCTCTGGTGGTCAACTCCCGTCAAGCGGGCTCATACTAAAAAAAACACGGCAGAACATCGCAAAACAACAGAGCAGTGGCGTCTCAAAACGCACTATCGCCTCCTGGATTATTGGCGATCGCTGGGTCTCTGAGGGTTAATCTGAAACGGCTCAAATTATTTCTCTGACTGAGTTGTTTTTTTCAGATCTAATTATCCTAGACTTTAGACTTTCTCAATTTTACTCTTGAGTGGCTCGGTCTAATGAAGGTGTCAAACAAACTTATTGCAAATGATTTGCAAGAAATTAAGAGACCAGACGACTAAACCACCAGTAATTTGACTGGCATAACATTCTTTTCAATTCTTTCTTTTTAAATATAAATAAGTATGGGCTTCAAATACTCAACATGAGTCAAATAAAAATAGTAGAATCTATTAGAACCTCAAGATTGACATACCTGTTTTTTGTTGTTGTTTTTTTTTTTTTTTTTTACATTTTTCATTCTTTATTTAGTCAGGAGTTGTTCCATTACAAGATCTCTTCCTCCAGGAAGTCCTGACACATCAAACATAACACATCATATATAGAAATAAAATAAAACAGTGTATAAAAACAGACAAACAAAAACATACACATTTAAGAGGCATTCTGGTGCATTGGCAGTGCAGAGAGTTGTTGACAGTTAGCCGTAGCAGTTACATGTTTGTTTGAGCACTTTATGAAGCATATCTTTAAAAACACACACTGCAGGGAGTGCTTCCAGGTTAAAATTCTGCTGCAGACTATTCCACAAAAACGGGGCATAGTGGGAGAATGAGTTTTTTCCAAGTTCAGTCTGAATAAAAGGAATATTTAAAATAAACATACTTGTTGCTCGTCTGGTGTTAAAAGCACATGTGTAAAAAGACAGAAGTCTGGAGATATTAGGAAAGCCTGGCAGCTTTCCTAATATACGAGTTCGGGGGGTACTTCCCGTGTCTGAACGTCACTTTCGGTGTCATTTGCTAGCCGTGTATTTGTCTATTTTTCAACGTGTCTATTCGGTGGGAGCACACACCTACAGGATTATTTAAAAATTGTGGTGGTAACTTGCGGTTTGTTCTTCCTCACCCAAATGCTCTCGTGCGGATCTGTGACCCACAAACGCATGATTTAATAATCATTCAACTCGTTCCATTTTCTCATTCCTTTTGGAACAACTAGTAGAAGCGGCCAGCCTATTGGTCCAGAAGAACATGTGACCACTCAGTGAGTAACTTTAAGTCGGATTTTGACTGTATTTCATTAATATTTATACAATGTTATGAACGAAACGATGTGTAATGGTCACAGACCGACACCTAGTGGTCGGGTTTTGCATTGCAGTGTGTTTTATGTGTTTTGTGTGCTCGGACCTCGGTAAACCTGTCGTAAACCTGTCTATAGAGCTTTCAGAGTGAAAGTCAGCATGTGCAGTTGTCTTCTTTGTGAAAAGGGGAGCCATCCTAGAGAGTAATAGAGTGGTGGGTAGTAGAAGCAGCACCCGTTATGAAGCATGGTATGCACGTTCAGAACCATCGACCACTGCTGGAAATATGATATCTTGAATTTAATTTAATCTAATGAACTGTGCAAGTGTGTGTGTGTGTGTGTGTGTTGTGTTTGTGTGTTTTGAGGGAAGGGGGAGGTGGAGGGGGCGGGGTGCAATTTCATTTTAAACTGAAGCAATGCTCATGTTATTTTTATTACCAAGTTTCCTGTTTCCTTTCAAATGCATTAAATTCAATCAACGAAGCAATGCGACACGCATGGGTATGTGTTTAATTCAATGTTGCCTGAACTATCTGAGTACAGTCTATTTTCAGCCTCCACAGTCTCTATGTCTAGCAAGGAATAGATTGATAGATCAAATCTGGACTACTTCCTTCTCTCTGTTATGATCTATGTTATGAATAGTTATTTGTGCAACTGGACTTGCGTCACCGTTAAATGTAGAGTAAGTATTTAACGGGTTGTGCTTGAAGTCTGGGCTATGTAAAAGTCAGAATGGATACCTCTGACGCATGATGTAGTGTGTGAGTGCCAAAAACGTTATCTTATTTTGTTAGGGTTAGATTTAGGGGTAGTTTACTAGTTGGAGACTAGAGTTTAGGAGGGATAGATCATTTTGGGAGTTGCACACTAGATCACACATCAGAGGTATGCATTCTAACCAGGGCTTTGAACCAATATTTTTTCCCAATCGGTTCTTCCGAACAGAAACAGAATTATAACGTTTCTGGTTACTCGCTCCAAAGAGTCCCATGATGATTCATACTTCACTGCTGCATCGTAGATTTGATAAATTCTCTTGTTTTATTTTTTAAGTTATCCCAAAGTGGACTTCTTTTGAGAAACGAAATAAACCGTTATTAACCGGTTACCATGATTTTTAAATAAGTGTTCCTGTTCCAGAACATAAAACAAAAAAACGTTTGTGGTTTTGTTTCTGTTCTTTGGAAGATACAAAAAGTTTCCGTTTTTTCATTTTCGTTCCTTGAAGCGGTTCAAAGCCCTGGTTCTAACTTCAACTGTTTGGCCTGGTAGGATGTAAGGCTAATATGCAAGGACTGTGGAAGAGGAGCCTCTAGTTGGCACTGTCGTCTCTTGACGTCTATCCCGTAGTTTGGCTGACTGTTGGGGTACCGTTGAAGACTTGGCAACCAGCTCACTCCATCCCTTTCTGTCCTCGGCCACTCGAATGGTGTCACTCACCTTGCGAGTTGTCCAATCTTCTTATTCTTATCTTCCCTTCACTTTCTCTGTCTTCCTCTCTTCCTTCCACTCTCTCTTCATGGCACTGTTCCATGAAGGAATGATTGACGATTATTTGTTGGAGTGACATCAGTCCACTGAGCTCTGTTATTTCTTTGTTTATTTCTATTTCTAAACAAGAGTTTGTGGTTTGTCTTATTGTATATGTTTTCGGAACGTCTCGGTTGTGTTGCTCAGTTTTGTTGCAATTCATTCAAGGTCGTATAAGACTTGGCAGTGAAAAAGTGGTTTGGAGATTTTGGCCTTGATATGTCGCAGAATTCACATCGTCGTAAGGAGTTATTTTTTTCCCAAATGCAACCCAGTCTAGGGCTGTTGTAATGTTTCCGGCTGCAAAACCTCCATTGGCCAAGGTACACAAATAACATTGAAATTGATTAACTATGTTCATACTGTCTGACATAAATGCATAAAATTATACTTGTTTCTTATTCAAGACACGTCCACAAGGAAGTGATATAGCTATGGCGTCACCATGACAACGGGACGTCAACTCCATGAAGAAGGCTGCAGCCCCGCAGTCGAAACTGTACGGGTATTTAAAAAAATGTTATCTGTCTTGAATAAGAAGTATAATTTTAAACATTGAAATTATTTATAAAGTGAATTAATGTATAAAGATATTGGGGGGCCACGTGGTGGCAGAGTGGTTAGAGGAGCTTAGGAGACTGAGGTGTTGTCGGTTCCATAATAGAACAAGTGCCACTCTTGTTCAGCTACATGGTTGGGGGCTGGTAGTTAGAGTTAGTAGAGCTGGGAGACAAAGCGGGGGCTCCAGTGTCCCACAGACCATTCCCCCACAGTCAGTGGCCAACATGAATGGTCTGAATGCACCACCCACTGGTCCCTTCTCCTCTACTGCTCCACGCGCACACACCGCACCGCGTACGTGTGGGCGGGATGCCTCGGGGTTACACAAGGTTGTCACACCTCCCTCTTTCAGAGTGGTGAATGAAGATTCGTTTTTTGGACCTCTCGAAGTGTTGACAATTATCAGATATGGGCAGAGTAGCCATGAAAATTACGTAAGTAAAAGTATTGTTACCTCAGCAAAATATTACTTAAGTAAAAGTAAAAAGTAGTCGTCCAAATAGCTACTCGAGTAAAAGTAAGAATTCCACAAAAAAGTTACTTAAGTAGCAAAAGTACTGAGTAACTATCAGTATAAAAAAAAGGACAAATTCTTGTTTCAAAAGATACAGAGAGATAGAGACTGAAAGAGAGAGAGTGCCAGAGAGAGAGAGAGAGAGAGAGTGCGAGAGAACGCCTGAGAGGGAGAAGGAGCGAGAGCGCCCGAGAGGGAGAGAGAGAGAGCGCTCGAGACCGAAAGAGAACCCGAGAGAGAGAGACCGAGAGGAAGACCAAGAGAGAGAGCGTCCGAGAGAGAGAGTAAGACCGAGAGAGCGAGCCAGAGCACCCGAGAGGGAGAGAGACAGATATGACACCAACATATGTGCCAACAGTTCCCAACGGGCGTCGCTAACGGCCAAGTTAAGTAATGAGTAGCAAATTGCTGACATCTCAGTACAAAGTATTTTTTTCACCTTAAATTTACTTGAGTAAAAGTAGAACGTATAAATGTACTCCAAAACTAAAAAAGTACACACAGAAATTGTAATGGAGTAAATGTAATGCGTTACTGCCGATCACTGACAATGATCACAGATATTCCTCCTCTTGTGAGTGCGAAAGTGCTTCCGTTGCAGGAATTCCATATCCGGTCTTTTATGGTAATAATCAGGGCTTGAAAACGGAATTATTAATTTTTTTTTAAATGTTTTTTCCAGCCCATTCAGGCTGTTTTTCCAAGCTTTATTTATTAGGGTTAGCGGAAACAGGTGAAGATGGGGGGTAGACATGCGGGGAAATATGTTGGTGGTGGAATTCGAACCACTGCATGCTTTCCAGTGCACTGCCTAACCGACTGAGCTACTGGGCAGCACTACTTTAAAACATTTAATATGGCCCTCAATTATCACTCAAATGAACTTTTGAGTGCCTAGGACCTATATATGTTATATATGTAAAAACGTGTTCACTGCCAACAACAGATTCAAATTCT